>ML395577.1:0-22907 GCA_005239525.1 Nicotiana knightiana | reverse complement strand
GGGGGGGGGGGGGGGGGAATTTTAGTCTTATCTCTTAATTCATTAATTAACTAGGCAATGTCCCATTACTCGATAATTAACCAATTACCCGCATAATTAAGAATTATCTCAAATTACATATAGTACTACTCATTTTTAATATACCTTATACATCATACTATCACGGTCATATGGTATGGTACCTTGTATGGTACTAGTCCATAAATACCAGATATTTTAGCTCGGGTCGTATTTTATTCCGAAATGCCAAACTTCGACGAAACTCATTTTTTTCGATTTGCTTACCATATCACCTTCACGAATTTACTTATCCCTTGTTTGAATAGCATGATACTTATTATCCCAAAATAAATCTCATTCCTTAAGTCACATCGATTAACTTATGATGAAACTTCAGCGTACGAAAATGCGGGACGTAACATTTCATTTTCGATTTTATCAATTTACTTGTGGCGTACCTCCACGTACGAAAACATGGGGTGTAACATCATTTCCCCCTTTGGAACATTCATCCTCGAATGTTAATTGATGCACTTATCATTCTTATAACCTATAGGTCTTGCGAATACTTTAGTACTCGTCTTGCCATCTAGGCGACTGTTCTGTGAATGAATCCCAAAGGTCAGGGCATTCCCCCCTTTAAGCCTCTACAACTTGTAGTCAGAATTCTTCTAATCTCATAACTGTTTCTACCTTCTATCATGCAGCCTTTACGACTTTCACTTTGTATGTGCATCTGAATTTTCTCTTCTCTTCCAGCTTTTAGCCAATCTCCAGGCTTTACTTTGTGAACATGTACAAAATTATGTCAAGCTGTCCCTTTGGGCGTCATTAGCTTTACTACATCTAAGTAGGTCATATTATACCAAAATTCTTACTTCGATTTATCGTTACTGAGGTCTGCTACCGAACTTTAGTTTACTCTCGTTGCTTATCCTATATGCATAAAGCTAAATCCTTTAACGCTTCTTCATTACTGTTCATCTTAAGACTGATGGCCCAATCTCATCTCCTACTTTGCAAATTTTACCCATCCATTGTTGATTCACCTCAATGTTGATCTACAATCATCCATTGATAACTTGAAATTTCTTACATAATATATTGCCACTAGGGCTTACGTTGCATCATGGAATGTTTGAAGTGATTTTTCTGATTCATCTGGGTGATACAATATTATACTTCCATAACCGTATTTCATAACATCCCAGTGTGATTCACCTTATGTGGGTATTTTAATCCTGTGCAACTCATGAAATCCCCCTCTTTTATTTTAATTATTTTTTAAATTTTTTTTTCAAATCATACTCAAACAAAGGCCCAAACGTCATCCTTTACATTACACCCTCATTCCATTAACATGGCAACATTCCATTTTTTCTAAATGCTATTAGTCTTGGACTCCTTTGAGTACATTCAGGCTATACTGAACTTTCTATAACTTAGATAAACCATTAGCTCTCTTGTTTTCATGGACTTAATCCCGATGACTTATCCATTCTCGTCACCTTTTCACTTGCCTTTCCTTATCCTTACTCATGTCTTCTTAAAACTTTGTCGCTCTACCATACATTCTTTTGCGACCTATACATATCCATTTATACTACTCGCAACCTTCCTCCAACTTGCTTGCACTATAGATTTCCTTATGTTGTTCTGGAACGTCAAGTGAGACGTCACATCGTCTCTAACTCTTCACTACTCTCTTAACTAAACTTCTCAGTACTTAGAAACCATAGGCTGGAAGACATGCCACTGACGATGCCACTACCATTCCCGGTTATTAAATCCCCGCGATTCTAGCCTTCTATCCGAAGTATGGACTACTCACAACCTTCCGCATTTGAGTATCTCGTACTTCGTCCTTTGCTCGTTATTTGGATATGCCCCATGATTCCTTAGTTATGCCTGTTCATGGATCAATACTTGGTGGGATCAGTCGTGTGTGGTGGTTATTGGAGAATTAGAGACGAGAGTTGATCTTTTAATACTTAGTACAATTGATTTTGACGTGATTTTAGGCATATGTTGGCTGTCACCATTTCATGTCATTCTGGATTATCACGCTAAGAGCGTGACGCTGGCGATTTTGAGATTGCCTAGGATTGAGTGGACAAGTTCTTGGATTATGTTCCTAGTAGAGTGATTTCATATTTGAAAGCCAACGAATGGTTGAGAAGGGATGTTTGGCATATTTGGACTTTGTGAGGGATGTTAGTGCTGATACTCCTACCATTGAGTCAGTTACGGTAGTGAGAGACATTCCGGATATATTTCCTGTAGACCTGCCGAGATGCCACCCGGTAGGGACATTGATTTTTGAATTGATTTGGTGTCGGGCACTCAATGCATCTCTATTCCTCTGTACCGAATGGAATTAACAGAGTTGAAGAAATTGAAAGAACAACTTTAAGAGCACATGATACAGGATTCATTAGGCCTAATGTTTCGCTTGGGGTGCACTGACTCTGTTTGTGAAGAATAATGATGGTAATTTGTGGATGTGCATTGATTACATGTAGTTGAAAAAAGTTATAATTAAGAACAAGTCATCCATACCACGTATTTATGACTTATTTGATCCTCTTAAGGGTGCTAGAGTGTCCTCTAAGATTGATTTGAGGTCTGTGTATCATCAGTTGAAGATTTGAAATTTTTCTATTTTGAAGACGACATTCAGGACCCGCTATAGTCACTTCTAGTTTCTTGTGATAACTTATGTGCTGACCAATGCCCTAATATCATTTATGCATTTGATGAACACTGTATTCCAACTATATCTTGATTCTTTTGTGATAGTATTCATTGATGATATACTGGTGTACTCACGCAACCAGGAGGATCATGAGCAACATCTGAGGATTGTACTACAACCATTGAGGGAGAAGAGGTTATATGCTAAATTCTCCAAGTTTGAGTTTTGGATTCTATGGCGTTCTTGGGGCACGTGGTGTCTGGTGAGGGAGTCAAGATGGATCCAAAGAAGATTTAGGCAGCTTAGAGTTGGGCTAGACCATTTTCAGCTACTGAGATTGAGTTTCCTTGGCTTGGTCGAATATTATCGCCGTTTTGTGGAGGGTTTCTCGTCTATTGCTGCACCTTTGACTAGATTGGCCCAGAAGGGTGCCCTATTCAGGTGCTCTGATGAGTGTGAGGAGAGCTTTCAGAAGTTCAAGACTGTTTTGACCACAACTCCAATTCTAGTTTTGCCCTCAACATCGGGTTCATATACAATTGTGTGTGTCTTGCTTGTAGGAGGGTAGGGTGATTGCTTATGCTTTACGCCACTTGAATCCCATGAGAAGAACTACCCCATTCATGAATTGGAGGTTGCAACCATTGTTCATGCATTGAATATTTTGAGACACTACCTTTGCGATGTGTCTTGTCAGGTATTCACAGATCATCGGAGTCTACACCACTTGTTTAAGCAAAACGATCTAAACATGAGGCAGCGGAGGTGGTTGGAGTTGTGAAAGTACTATGATATCACCATTTTGTATCATCCTGGGAAGGCCAACATGGTGGCCAATGCCTTGAGTAGAAAGGCTGTGAGTGTGGTAAACCTTGCATATATTGTAGTTGGTGAGAGGCCGCTAGATCAGATATTTAGGCTTTGGTCAATCAGTCGGGTGATGCTTGCGTGGTTTCTCGGTCTTCCTTGTATAATCGTATAAGAGAGAGTTAGTATGAAGACCCCCATTTCCTTGTCCTTAAGGACACTATGCAACACAATGATGCTAAGGATGTTTCTATTTGAAATGATAAGATGTTGCGGATGCATGGTTGGATTTTTGTGACCAATATGGATGGGTTGCATGAGTTGATTCTTGGGGAGGACCACAGTGTTCCATTTATCCGGGTACCACAAAAATGTATCATGACTTGAGGCATCACTATTGATGAAGAAGAATGAAGAAAGATATAGTGGATTATGCGGCTTGATGTTTGAACTGTCAGTAGGTGAAGTACGAGCATCGGAGGTCGGGCAGTTTTCTTTAGAGACTTGAGATTCCCGCGTGGAAATGGGTGCGGGTTACCATTAACTTCGTTGTTGGGCTCCCATGGACTTTGAAGAAATTCAACGCAGTGTGTATTATTTTTGGGGGTTATTTTGGATTGACTGACCAAGTCTGCACATTTTATCCCGGTTGTGACTACCTATTCTTCAGAGCAGTAGACTTATATCTATATCTGCAATATTTTTCGTCTTCATGGCATGTCGGTGTCTATTATTTCTGGTCGAGGAACACAGTTCACATCATAATTTTGGAGAGTAGTGCAGAAAGAGTTGGGCATGGGGGTTTAGTTGAGTACTTATTTCCACCCCGAGATGGACGGATAGTCCAAGCTCACCATTTAGATATTGAAGGATATGCTACGCACATGTGTTGTGGATTTCTGGGGTTCTTGGGATTAGTTTCTATCGCTTGCAGAGTTTTCCTACAACAACAGCTACTAATCGAGTATCCATATGGCTCCTTATGATGCCTTATATGGTAGGCGGTGTCATTCTCCAATTGGTTGGTTTAAGCCGGGAGAGGCTAGGGCACTAATTTGGTCTGGGATGACCTAGAGAGAATAAAGTTGATTCTGGATCATATTCGTACAACACAGTCTAGACAGAAGAGTTACGTTGATTGGAAGGTTCATGATGTTTCATATATGGTAGGAGTGTGTGTGGTGTGTCTGGGCATTTGGCAGACATGTTAAGTATTTTGAGAATGTGAGTACTTAGGAATACTACCGTGAAATCATACAGTTGACATGCATATTGACATGTAGGCATAAAGATGTACCATTCCTCATTCTAGCTATACTTGACATATTCTTATCAGTATTGGGGTTTCATTGTTGAACTTGATAACATGTCTAAATTTCTGTACTCTAAACGAGCTAATTATGGAATTTCTCTGAGTTATTTATTGTCATTGACATTGTTATACCTTTGTTGTCATGATATTGGTTCTGATTGTATCCTCCTGAGCTCGTCACTACTTTTAGCCCAAGGTTAGTTCTGTTACTTTTTGATTACATGGGGCCGGTTGTACTCATACTACTCTCTACATTTCATGTGCAGATCCAAGTACATCAGGACATGGTGACTGCTAGATCTGTGCTAGTATCTAATTGGAGACTTCGAGGTAGCTGCTATGACATCTGCAGAACTTGACTCCGTTTCCTATTATTTTCTTTAGTATTGTTCTATTACTTATACAGTTGTGTTAGAGTTTAGGTTTATGCTGATACTTAGTAGTTCTCATGTACTCGTTGACACTGAATTTTGGGATGGTTGTCGTAGTGTTCTAGTTTCTTTGATCTGATATTTATGTTATTTTCGCTCTTGAGTTTATTAAACCATATTTATCCGAATATTAGGCTGTTAAGTGAATTGTCGGCTTGGTTAGCAAGTGTGTTAGGCGACATCATGATAGGTTGGGATTTTTTTGGGCCGTGAGAATTTATTTATGATATGACTCTGTTAATTAAAGGAACTGGACAATATTCTGTTGATTGTGAGTTGGCTTGCTTAGAAAGTATTGCTAGGCACCATCACACCCTAAGGTGCGTTTTTAGGTCGTGAGAAGTTTGTATTTGAGTCTAGGTTTCTTAGTTTTCACGAGTCATGAGAAAGTCTAGTAGAGTCTTGTGAGTCGATATAGAAATGTCTGTACTTATCTGCAAAAGGCTACATGGCTGTTAGGAAAATTTATCCTTCTTTCATTTTCTATCGTACATATTTGTTTATCCCTAAGTTTGAATATTTGATTTTCTATTCCGATGTTCTTCTAGTACAACTAATTAGGCGCCGGTTGTTGATACCCAATCTTTTCCTCACACACACACACACACACACACACACACACATATATATATATATAATTACATTTGTATTTTTAAGGCTAAATTGCACATTTTGCAATAATAGCCCATATGTACTTATAATTACATTATTTATGCAAGAAATAACCTTTTGTATTCTTATAATGTTAAATAATTGTTTTTAATCATTTGCATGCACAAATAATATTTTTTGTTATGTTAAATAATTTTTTTCATTATTTATCTATTATTTTTATAAATTATTTATTTATTAAAATTGGGTATTTAAAATCTGGCCTTAATTCTATAATTAATTTCGGACCTAAACTACCAAATTACCCCAGGCCCAATACCCCTAGTCCAGTACCCTTACCCATTCAATTAAACCCGACCTAGCACTACTCAAATCCCAGCCGTTGAAAAATGATCAACGACTCATAAACATCACCACACTTTCCTTATATCCCCATCTCCCAAACCCTAACCCCATTTCCCCTAATCTGCCACCTCTCTACTCCCCTCGTCTGAATAACCCTAGCCCACCGCCTCTCCAAAATCCTCCCCCAATCCCGTCCCTAATGGGATTTTCTTCCATTTACTTACCATTTCGACATATTTCCTTTATTTGTTGATTCTTTACGATATTACTTAGTACTTGCCTAAACATGGAAAGTACCCCATTTTGATTATGTCCTAATCGATCTTCATCTCTTTAATCTGGACGACATTAAGTCCACACACGTTATTTTATGCCGTGTGAGCCCGATTTGTTTGTATCTTGCTGATTCGTACTTAACTCTAAGGTTAGGGTTTACATATTCTCTGTTGATTCGAACCAAAACTGGTTCAAATTTTGATTTTGAGTACTATCTTGTCTATATTTGCCTTATTATGTGAGAATCTGCCTATTTCTGTCAATTTATTTTACTTGCCCTAAATTAGGGTTTTAGATCCTTTTTAATCGAACCAATCTGGTTCGATTTTGTGTTCTATTTTGAATAATTTCCTGTCTATGTTCATTTTATGCAATATGGGATTCTTTGCCTTTATTTTCTGCCGATTTTGTGTATTTTTACCTAAAACTAGGGTTTCAAAATTTTCTTCCTTACTGATTTAAGTGCTTGCCTTTTTAGTGTTGAATTAATTAGTTCCATGTTTATGTGTTCAGTTCTGACACTATTTAAACCCCTCCCCACTCCCCTTTGATTAAGTTTGAAGTTCGAAAATTCCTTAAGAACACTACAAAAACTAAGGCTTTTTTGCTTTTCATTCTTGAATAAAAACTTGTTCTGTATTCTGATTCCTGGCCAGCTAAAAGCCAATGGCAGAAATTGCTAAGTTTCTGCTTTGTTTGGTGATATTCATAATATCGTTGGATTTCCTTCTTCCTTTCTTCATCTTAACTGGTGAGTTATTAGACCTTTTCCATTTCATGCTGATTTCTGTTAATGTGTACTTCAATTAAACTATGTTATGCTATTACATTTTGTAGTTTGAGACATGCTTAAATCTACTTTGAGTTTGTTAATTCGATCCTGCTTAACCCATATGTCACTAATAGTAATCTCTTGAAGTTTAAGTTTGTTATTTGAACGTGTTCTCATATCTCCTGCTATAGAATAGTTAACTATGTATAGATGTATGCATTAATAGAGTTACAAGTCTGTTTATTGAATCTACTATAATGTGACCTGTTTGATCTTGTTTTCATCATAGTTTGACACCTCTAATAACTGCCCTAATTAGTTTCCTGTCATGATCTATTGCTAACTGGTTTCTTCCTATGACACTAGTTTCTGCACCTAGCCTAATCTGGATCCTCTGTTATCACTATAAATCTGTCTTATGACTTGTCTTGTTAGCATGTGATTGAGTTTATTTTCTAAAACTTGACTATGTCTGCCTAAGTTCAAGCATGTCTGTTGTTTGTTTGTATATGTGATTCTGTCCTTCACTGGATCCCCTAATCCCATTCTACTCCCCTGGTCCTTCCGAATTCTTATTCTTAGCTAGCTGAAAGTCAAGGTCACTTAGGTTCCGCCCTTTGACCTCCTTAGTGTGAGCACTGCTCAGGGTTCATGTAAGACCCTTGTGAACTCTAACACACTAGGACCTGGTCCCTAGTCTTTCCTTGAATTATTTCTGATCAACCTCCCTAGTGTGTTCCATGCCCTGCGTTCTTGAAGCCCTTGGGAACTCTGACACACTAGGGTCCTGGGTTCTGTATGCTCAACCTTGATATATATGCTCATTGAGTGAATCACTCAACAACTGGTTATTTTTGTATCTACGAACATGAATTTTGGAGCTGTTGTGAATTGAAGGCTTGGCATATCCAGGTGTACTTGGGCCTACTGTAGGCTCCCTATAGCTATATATATTCAGTAATTTACTACATTCAATTATGGTCTATAATAATTATTTGTAATAACAATTCTGGGGTGTTATTGAAATTGGGAAGAGGTTCTTATTTTACAATAAAGTTGGGTAGAAATCCTGCTTATAGGTTCGATACTGTGTTGTTAAATGTTGTATGTTAGAAATCATGCCTATAGGTACCTTATTATGTTGAGTCCTCACATGCTAGCAACCATGCCCATAGGTTCAATGCTTGGTTCAATGATGCTCTATTTTTGCTTGTTAGAGACCATGCCTACAGGAAATGGTATGATTCAATATATGTGCAAAATCCTATTTTATACTATTCTGTTCACGATTTATAGAAATAATGTCTATAGGATCTAAAATTGGATTAATTGTAGAAAGCATGACTATTGGTTTGAATCAATTTAATTATCATTTCTGCCCATTTATTCATAAGTTTTCTTTACACTGTGCTGTTACCCTAACTAGAAATCATGCCTATAGGATTAAAACAAGTGATTATGGATATGTTTATGTGATTGCCACTATTTATTATCGCAAAAAACACCAAGATATCATGCTAGTAAGCTTAATCTCATTATGCTAAAAAAACAGTAGGCAAACTTATGTAGGTTTTGGAAATCACACTAAGAAACTGGCTTTGCACATGACTGTCAGCTCATTTGTTTAATATCACATAGAGATCTTGCCTATAGGATTCTACTTTAATTAATTAAAATCTGTCAAATGTTAACCAGTTTGGCGTGCATTTGATGTCTAAATGCGGAGGCTAACTTGAGCCCATACTTGCTTCTATTTGAAAGTCCTAAACTGTTTTTGTATGTCGCTTATTATTTTATTTTTTGAGCAGCCTAAGTTAAGGTCTAGAACCACCCTGAAATAGAGGTCCAAATGCCTCCTCGACCATAGGCCTGGGACGGGTAGTGCACACATAGGGTACGACTTAGAATTGACTAGAGCGCTTTAGGTAAACAACTTAAAGATAGTAATCGGGTAGCAGGAGATGATAGTCTGTTACCGCTGAATAATATGAGTAACACCCCGTCATGAGGGAGTTACGAAGTGTTATTTATGTTGCACGGGGTGATCCTTTAAGCTAAAAAACTTAGGACCCCCATTTTTGTTTAAAGTAATTCGTTTATTTGTACAAGTGTTTATTTTCTCTTAGACTAATTTATATAATTCGAGTTTGGCCGGGACCCACCGTTGTGCACCTTGAGGAGTGCCTAACACCTTTTCCTCATGGTAATTTGAGCCCTTACCCGATCTTTGGTGATGCAAACTAGTAATCCAGAGTTATTTGCAAATATGTTCCCTAACGCACCTTAATCTATTAGGTGGTGACTCTCTCTTATAATACCCTTCCTTTAAAAGAGTTGTCACATGTTGAAACCAGATTTCGTGAGAAAAAGGGGCGCGACACCAGTACTCCCAGCCAGGGCCACGAGAGGCTGGGTCGAGGTAGAGGCAGGGGTGGAGCAAACACTGCAGTTAGGGCCAATTCTCAAATAGCCGGTATCGAGCCACCATTAGCTCCCAGTGAGGAGCATATTCCTGATTATGTTGAGCTGGTTGGACCAACTCAGGTCCTAGAGGGGTTTATTACTACACTAGTACTTTAGAATGGTCTTGCTCGTTTGGTTGGGCTTGTGGAGCGTTTGTTACAGACTGGAGTACTTCCTATGGCACCGACTACTTCTCAAGATATGGGATGAGCACAAACTCCCACTACTCATACTCCTGTGCAGGTAGCTGACATATATCATACACCAAGAATAATATCGATTGGTGGACATCCTCCCACGATTTTTGTTAGGCTAGTACTGGAGGACACTATGTATAAGGAGGAGCATAAGAGGTTTGATCGGTTCAAGAAGAGTCCTCCACTATTTGATAGTGATCCTTTGGTAGATGTAGAAGATTTCGTAGATGGTTGTCAGGAGATTCTATGGAACATTGGTTTAGTTGAGCCGAATGGGGTCAATTTCACTACTTTCCAGCTCAAAGGGCTAGCCAAGAGGTGGTGGCAGTTATATGATTGTAGAAGGATCACTCCCACTCACTTAGGGTCAGTTCTCTCATCTCTTCTTAGAGAAGTTCATTCCCCTCATGAAGATAGATGAGATGTGTGGTCAGTTTTAGCGATTTAAGCAGGGTCACATCTCTATGACTGAGTATGAGATGAGATTCACTAAGCTATCTCGTCATGCAAATTTTTTGATCCCTACCGAGGTTGAGAAGGTGAGAATGTTCGTAGAGGGGTTGTATTTCAGTATTAAGATTGCTATGGCTAGGGAGGCGGAGACTGGAACTACATTCCTTCAAGCTGTGGACATAGCGCGTATGATTGAGCGCATTCAGGGTCAGGGTAGGGAAGCCATGGTGATTAGAGGCAAGAGGTACTGATATTCCGGTAGCTTAAATGGTACTCGTATGGCGGTAGAGATCATTTTGGGATAGGACATTCTAGTAGTCCGATTCCTTCAAATTATCAGCCCACTCATGGCACTCCAGTTCAATCTTGATTTAGTGGATTACCAACACGGAGTTCCAACCGTACTCCCTCAGTGGGTACTCCGATTACCAGAGGCAGCCTCAGATTCAACAACCATTCTCAATTCAAGTTTTTTTTGAGTGTGTAGGGGTGGGGGCCTATTAAGAAGGATTGTCCAGGAATCGTAGAGGCGCAACACAATAGGGTTCTCAGTCCGTGACTCCAGTGCTAATTATTAGTCCGCCGGCCCCACTAACTAGATGGGGAGACCAGGGAGTCAGTAGGGCATCCCAAAGGTGGAGGCCAGTCTAGCGGAGGTCAGGCTTGCTGTTATGGATTTTGGGGTAGACCCAAGGCTGAGGCTGAGGCTTCTAATGTAGTTATTATAGGCATTGTTTCAGTCTATCACAAAGATGCATCGACCCTATTCAATCCTGGTGCTACATATTCCTATGAGTCATCGTACTTTGCATCGCATTTGGATTTTCCTCGTAGCTCTCTTGATATCCCTATCCATGTATCTACACCTATTTGTGACTCTATTATGGTGGATTATGTGTTAGGGGGTTATGAGACTAGTGTTGATCTTTTGTTGCTTAGTATGGTGAACTTTGAGGTGATTTTGGGTATGGATCGGTTATCTCCGTACCATGCTATTCTTGATTGTCACACTAAGACTGTGATGTTGGCTATGCTAGAGTTTCCACAGTTAGAATGAAGGGGTTCTCTCGGTCATTCTCCTAGTAGAGTGAATTCATTTCTTAAGGCTCAATGAATGGTTGAGAAGGGGTGTTTCCCGTAACTGTCCGTTGTTAGAGATGTTAGTGCCGATACTCCTACTGTTGAGTCAGTTTCACTAGTGAGAGAGTTTCCAGATGTATTTCCTATACACCTACCAAGCATGCCATCCGACATGAATATTAATTTTGGTATTGATTTGGTGCGGGCACTCAATCCATATCAATTCCACCGTATCACATTGCTCTAGCTGAGTTGAATAAAATGAAGGAGCAATTGCAAGATTTGTTGGATAAGGGGTTTGTTAATCCTAGTGTATCATCTTGGGGTGCGCTAGTGTTGTTTGTGAAGAATAAGGATGGTTCTATGAGGAGGTGTATAGACTATATGTAATTGAAAAGGTGTCCGTCAAGAACAAGTATCCATTGCCTCACATTGATGATTTACTTGATCAACTTAGGTTCCAAGGTTTTCTCGAAGATTTACTTGCCATCAAATTATCACCAATTGAAGATTAGGGATTCGAACATACCTAAGACGAATTTTAGGACTCGTAATGGACATTATGAGTTTTTTTGTGTCTTTTGTTTAACTAATGCCCCAATAACTTTCAAGCATTTAATGAATAATGTGGTACAACCTTATTTGGATTCTTTGTCTTTGTGTTGATTGATGATATCTTGGTATATTCCCATAATGTTGAGGAGCACGAGTAATAATTGAGGATTGTGCTCTAGATTCTAAGAGAGAAGAAGTTATATGATAAGTTCTCCTAGTGTGAGTTTTGGTTGGAATAGGTGACATTCTTGGGCCACATGGTGTCTAGTGATGGGATCAAGGTGGATCCCAAGAAGATTGAGGCAGTTTAGAGTTGGCCTTAATGTTCTACCACTACAGAGATTAGGAGTTTTTTTTTAGATTTGAGTGGTTACTATCGTCGTTTTGTGGAAGGGTTCTTATCTATTGTAGCGCCATTGACCAAGTTGACCCAGAAAAATGTTGCACTCAAATGGTCTGATGAGTGTGGGGAGAATTTTCACAAGCTCTAGACTGCTTTAACTACAATTCCAGTTTTGGTATTGCCTTCAGGATTTGGGATTTATACTATTTATTGTGATTCTTTGCGTGTTGGTATTGGTTACGTGTTGATGCAGGATGGTAGGTTAATTTCCTACGCATCGTTCCAGTTGAAGCCTCATGCGAAGAACTACCTGGTACATTATTTGGAGTTAGAAACTATTGTGCACGCGCTCAAGATTTGGAGGCATTACTTGTATGGCGTGTCTTGTGAGGTTTACAAGGATCATCAGAGTCTTCAACGTTTTCTCGAGCAAAAGAATTTGAATTTGAGTCAGCGGAGATGGTAAGAGTTGTTGAAGGATTATCATATCACTATATTATATCATCTTTGGAAGGCTAATATGGTAGTGAATGCCTTGAGTAGATAAGTGAAGAGTATAGGGAGTTTAAAATTTATTCCATATTTAGAGAGTCCTTTGGCTATGGATGTTCAGATTTTTGCCAATAGGTTCATGAGATTGGATATTTTTGAGTCTAGTAGAGCTCTCGCTTGTGTTGTTGCACAATAGTTGTTGTTTGAGCGCATCAACACTCGTTAGTATGATGATTTTCATTTTTTTTGTCCTTAAAGACAACATTGCAAGGTGGTGCTAAGGAGGTGGCTACTGTTGATGGTGGGGTATTTATACTTTAAGGTCGGATTTGTATTCCAAATGTGGATGGTTTAAGGGAGTTGATTCTTGAGGAGGCTCACAGTTCGTGGTATTCTATTCACCTAGGTGGTATGAAGATGTATCATGACTTGAAATAGAATTATTGGTGGCGGAGTATGTGTGTGATCTATCAACATGTCAATTATGAGCACTAGAGGCTGGGTGGTTTTGCTACAAAGTTAGATATACCATAGTGGAAGTGGGAGCGCATCACCATGGATTTTGTGGTAGGGTTGCCATGGACTTTGAGGTGATTTGACGCTGTTTGGATCATTGTTGACAGACTGACTACGTCTGGGCATTTCATTCTTGTCATAACTTCCTACACTTCAGAGCAATTGGCTAAAATCTACATTAGAAAGATTTTCCATTTCCATGGTGTGCCTGGGTCTATCATCTCGGATCGATACATTCAGTTTACAATAGAACGTTTGGAGGGCTGTTCAATGTGAGTTGGTCATGCATGTGGAGCTAAGAACTGCATTTCACTCTTAGACGGATGGGCAGTCTGAGCAGACTATTTAGATCTTGTAGGACATGTTGAGAGCATGTGTTATATATTTTAGAGGTCAGTGGGATCAATTTCTACCATTAGCGGAGTTTGCATACAACAACCACTACCAAGCTAATATCCAGATGGATCTTTATGAGACATTATACTAGAGGCGATGTCGTTCTCCAAGGTGTTGGTTTTAGCCCCGTGAGGTTAGGTTGTTGGGTACAAATTTGGTTTGTGATGCTTTGGATAAGGTGAAGTTGATTCAGGTGAGGCTTCGTACGGTGTAGTCCAGGCGGAAGAGTTATGCTGATAAGAGGGTTCATGATGTGGTTTTTATAGAGGGTGAGAAGGTTCTTCTTAGAGTTTTGCCTGTGAAGGGCATGATGAGATTTGTGAATAAGGGCAAGTTGAGTCCTAGATATATTTGTCCATTTGAGGTGTTAGAGAGAGTTTGTAGGGTGGTATAATGACTTGCTTTTCCACCCAGCTTATTGGGAGTTCATCTAGTGTTTCATGTTTCCTCAGAAGTACCATGAAGATTAGTCACATGTATTGGATTTTAGCTCAGTGCAATTGGATGAGAATTTGGATTATGAAGAAGAGTCGATTTCCATTTTGAATAGGAAGGTTTGGAAGTTGAGGTCGAAAGAGATTGCATAAGTGAAGATTTAGTGGAGAGGTCAACCGGTCGAGGAAGCGACTTAGGAGATTGAACATGATATGTGCTGCAAATATTCTTATCTTTTTGGCATTCCAGGTATGTTTCTAAATTCATTTGAGGAACAAACATTTGTTTAAGAGGAGGAGAATATAATGACCGAACCTGTCGTTTTATGTATTTGAGCCCCGTTTACCCTATTTGATGCTCCCTATTTTTTTTGTTCTTTTGTGACTTGCGAGGGTGGTTGGTTTTGCTTTTGGAAGCTTATTTTGGAAGAGTTGATAAAGGTTTGACTTTTGAGTAAACGCCCTTAGATTGGTGTTTTGATGGTTCCAATACGTACGTTCGGATTTGGATTTGAAGGTTCCTAGAAGGTGTTTGGCTATATTTGCTGAAAGTTGGCAATTTGAAGGTTTGCAGAGTCCATAGGTTTGATAGGGAGTTGCCTTTTATGTTATCTGGGTCCGATTGGTGTTCTGAGACTTTAGATAGGCTCATTTGGTTGATTGTAACTTGTCGAAATCCGGAATGTCTAAGTGTGATTTGGATGCGTTCGGCGAAATTGGAATATTTGGAAGTCAAGAGATGGAATTTGGGAATTGATTCTTTGTTTTGATGTTATTCGTGGTGTTTCAAGCCCTTGGAAAAGTTTGAATTAGGTATATGTAATTGTTGGTGTGATTGGACGGGGTCCCGAGAGGCTCGTGGTGTAATTCGGGGTTGTTTCAGACCATTTGCCTTTGTTTAGGAGTTGCTGGTTTTCAGGTGTAGGTTGATGCTTCACGATTACAAATAGGGGGAGGTTGGCAGGTGGTTTTCTCATTGCATTCGCGACACAAGGATTGTGTTCGTGTAGGGGAGGGTGCAGGAGCATGGCGAATGCATTGCGCGACCCATTCACGTAGCAGCGGAGCCTGTATAGGGGCCGCGTTAACGGAGTAATGGCAGATTAGATTTCACGATTGTGGAGGTTCAGACGCGATCACGTAGGGTGTTTTTGCGTAGTAGTGGATTTGTGCTTTGCAATCACGAAGCTTTCGACCGCGATCACGAAAGGTATGCCTGGGCAAACCACTTAAGTGACTTGTTTCGGGATTTCACCCATTCTCTCATATTTTGGACCCTAGACTTAGAGAGATGGAGATTTTGAAGAGCAATTTTACTACACCATTGGAGGTAAGGAGTTTTCACTTGGATTTGAATTAATCTTTATTTCCCGTGGAATTTTACACCAAATCGCTCAAGGTCGAGTTCTATGGAAGAAGATGAAATTTTGGTCATATCCCCGTGCTGGTTTTGTTTTTAATATGCTGGATAGGCCTTCATCGCGTTCGCGAAAGACCTGTCATGATGGTGATACACAGCGGCCTAAGGCCTTCGCGTTCGCGAGCTCTTCTACGCGTTCATGTAAGGAAACTCCTCCCAAGCCATCACGTTCGTGACCTAGTGGTCGCGTTTGCGTAGAAGAACGTGACTCCCCTCTCCCAGGTCCCTTAACCATCACGTTCGCGGGAGACTGATCGCGTTCGCGAGGGTACCACCCCCAGTGCTTCGTGTTCATGACTAGTACTTCGCGTTCGTGAAGAAGAATTTTCCCCTCAGCCTGGTTTACACTTCGCGATCGTGAAGCACAATACACCTGTGCACCACCAACAACAAAAATAGCAGAATTCTCTAAGTCTGAAACATTCCATAGACTATCCGAAACTCACCCGAGCCCTCAAGTCTCCAAATACACAAGTCAAAAAGATCGTACGTACTTTCTCGTGTGATCAAATCACTAAAATAACACCTAAAACTATGGATTTAACATCAAAATCAATAAAATTCTCAAGAACACTTAAATTTTCTTGTATACGGTGAAACCGATCAAGGCCGGTTTTCGGGCTTCTTTAGCACTCCGAGTAAATTGGCCTCGGCTGTATCGGCGCAAAGCCTAAATTTTAATCCCGAGATGTACCCCTCGAGGAAGTATTTCGGGGAGTCAATATACCTTGGGGTAGGGCAAGTATCGAAGTTACATTATGGGAAAGCGGGAAGTTCTAGAAAGCGTGTGGTTAAAGCTGACAAAGTACATAAAATAGTACGGGCCCGTACCATGGCATCAAATGGCTGTACCAGTCATATGTCTTAACATTAATTATACATGTACCATGTTGGGATTCCCCCTCATATATAAAGGAGGCCCTGATCACTTTGTAATATACATGATATTCAATACAAAAACAAGAACATCCTCTGCTCTTTAACAAAAAACATTCTCTTCAATTGTCTCATTAAATTATTGCTTCTCATTTATTGCGTTCTTGAGTTATTATCCATTTATTGCTTATTATTGATCATAAGTAGGCCAACCTTAAGGCCTTCAATATTGTTATACCATTGTCGACTGCTCTTAGCCAAGCTCCTCGAGCTCGACCTCGAGGCCTGCCTGACCACCCTCGAGACTGGCCTCTTTGGAGCATGGTTTTCTTAACTTAGTTCTTTTTACACTTATTTGATTTTTCTGGCTTCATACTCAGCATCTATTTCCTAAACAACCGGTATTAAAATAAATCACATATTTTTAGAACCATGTAATCAAATATAATTGTAATTACCATTTTCAAGGTAAACAGTTTGGTGCCCGCCGTGGGGCTAAATATAATAATGATTGTTCTAGTGCTGGTTTTCTAAAAACACAAGTTATTCTTCACTCTTTTTCTTGTCCAAGAATCTTCAATTTCAGGTCAGAAAATGTCTAATTCAGTAAACGCACATGAAAACAACGATCCTGAGGAACGCGGACCACAAGAACCCATGCTCAAACGGGCCAAAGTGTCCACCGCCATGAAAGAGCAAACTCAAAATTGTATACCTAAAAGAACTATTGTGTTCAGAGAGGAAGACGTCGAAGCATTATCCCAACCACATAGCAATGCGCTGATAATTCTTCCCTCTTAAATAACGTTCAAATTAAGCGTGTACTTGTGGATCCAGGAAGCTCGGCCAATATAATCAGATTCGGGGTAGTGGAGAAGCTCAAGATGCTTGACCAAATCGTACCTGATTCTAATGCCCTCAGAGGGTTTAATATGGAGAGCGAAACAACGAGGGGGGAGATCGTCCTCCCAGTTGATGTGTCAGGTACAGTTCGAGATACCATGTTTCATGTCATCGAAGGGGACACGAGATACAACGCCCTGCTGGGAAGGCTATGAATACACATCATTAGGTCAATGTCGTCGACTCTCCACCAGATGTTGAAATTCCCAAAAATAGATGGCATAAAAACAGTGTATGGGGAGCAACATGCTGCAAAAGAAATGTTTGCAGTGCACGACGGGGCACCTAAGCCCATATATTCTACCTCTGAGGGGTTGAAATATAAGCTGGTCCCCGAAGGCGACAAGGAAGACTTCCTCACTCCTCAAACTTTTGTTGCCCTCGAAGAATCGGACGCAACAAGATCAACGGTCGAAGAACTGGAACAAACTGTTCTGGTGAAATACCTACCAGATCGAAAGGCATACCTGGGAACGGGACTAACCATTGAGCTCAGGAAAAAAGTCATTCAATTTCTTATTGACAACATTGATTGCTTTTCTTGTTCCCACTTAGATATGATAGGGATCTCCCCGGAAGTAACCGCCCATCGACTGAGCGTCAACCCCAGGTGCAAACCGGTGAAGCAAAAAAGGAGGCCTCAGTCCGAACTAAAGCATGCGTTCGTCAAAGACGAGGTAACAAAACCACTCAAAATAGGGTCCGTCAAGGAAGTAAAGTATCCCGAGTGGTTGGCTAATGTTGTAGTGGTCCCCAAGAAATGGAATACATTAAGAATGTGCGTAGATTATAAGCACTTAAATAAAGCATGCCCTAAGGATTCATTCCCAGTGCCCAACATCAATCGATTGATTGATGCCACGGCCGGCCACTGCATTGTCACGTTTCTCGACGTCTACTCTGGGTATAATCAGAATAAGATGAACCCCGAGGATAGGGAGAAAACTTTGTTCTTTACGAAATATGGCACGTACTGCTACAATGTAATGCTCTTCGGACTAAACAATGCGGGGGCCACATACCAACGCTTAGTTAATAAAATGTTCGAACATAAAATAGGTAGATCTATGGAAGTTTACATTAACGACATGCTAGTTAAGTCCCTGTGCGCAGAGGACCATTTGACTCATTTTCAGGAAACTTTCGACATCATTAGAAGCTACAACATGAAGCTTAACCTCGAGAAATGCGCTTTCGGCATAGGATCGGACAAATTCTTAAGCTTCATTGTATCAAATAGGGGATTGAAATCAACCCCGACAAAATCAATGCCATCAAGGAAATTATGGTGGTAAACAACGTGAAGGCAGTACATCGGTTGACCGGGCGGATAGCAGCGTTAGGCCGATTCATCTCGAGATCATCATATTCGAGCCATCACTTCTTCTCCCTTATTAAAAAGAAAACAACTTTGAATGGACATCGGAGTGCCAATACGCCTTGGAAGGTTTAAAACGGTATCTCTCAAGTCCACTTTTGCTCCATACCCCAAAGGAGCACGAAACACTATATCTGTATTTGGCAGTGTTCGAGATAGCGGTAAGTTGCGTGTTGGTTCGAGATGAGCAAGGTACGCAATTCCCTGTTTACTAAGTGAGTCGAACCCTAGGAGATGCTAAAACCAGGTACCCACACTTAGAAAAATTAGCTCTTGCATTAATAAGTGCGTCTCAAAAATTGAAACCTTATTTTCAAAGCCACCATATATGTGTTTTAACAACACATATATTGGATAAACCTGAATTGTCGGGCTGGCTCGCCAAATGGGCCATCGAACTCGGGGAGTACGATATTGAATATCAGCCCCGAATGGCTGTCAAGTCCCAAATTCTGGCCGATTTTGCGCCCGCCCTCGTGCCCGAGGTAGAAAAAGAACTTCTTCTAAAAACGGCCGCATCATCGAGGGTGTGGACTTTATTCACCGACAGTGCCTCAAATATGAGGGGATCAGGGCTCGACATAGTTCTAAATCCACCTACATTTGGCGTGATTATACAATCTATAAAAACTGCAAAGCTAACAAGGGACTGGGAGCGGAAGCCGTCGAAGCCAAATGTGATTCCCTTCTGGTAGTAAACCAGGCAAATGGGAGTTTAGAGGTTTGAGAGGATAGGATGAAACGGTACCTAGACAAACTTCAAACCACTTTGCATCGTTTCAAAG
Source organism: Nicotiana knightiana (assembly GCA_005239525.1). Taxonomy (NCBI): domain Eukaryota; kingdom Viridiplantae; phylum Streptophyta; class Magnoliopsida; order Solanales; family Solanaceae; genus Nicotiana; species Nicotiana knightiana. Next base: position 3,366 of record ML395577.1, on the reverse strand, counting down.
AGTGGACTCTGGTCCATGTGCCTCTGGAGCAGAACAGTGAGGCCGATGCACTCGTAAACCTAGGGTCCTCCGTCAAGGAAGATGACGTACTCCCCGGGGCTGTTGTTCAGATATCCAAATTAGTGATCAAAGAAGGCCATGCCGAAAAAAATTCCACCAGCCTGACATGGGATTGGAGAAACAAATACATCGATTATCTGGTAAGTGGAAAGCTGCCCACAAATCCAAAAGAATCAAGGGCCCTTCGGACCAGAGCAGCCCAATTTTCACTCGACGAGAGTGGAGCTCTATACAGAAGAACCTTGGATGGGCCCCCAACAGTATGCTTGGGACCAGGATACACTGATTACGTGCTCCGAGAAATCCATGAGGTCACCTGCAAAAATCACTCAGGTGCCGATTCTTTAATTCAAAAGGTGATCAGAGCAGGTTACTACCGGGACATCATGGAAAAGGGACATCAAAGAATTTGTCCGAAAATGTGACATATGTTAGAGATTCGCGCCCATGATCCACCAACCCAGTGAACAACTACATTCGGTCTTGTCGCCGTGGCCATTCATGAAATTGGGGATGGACATAGTCAGCCCCCTACCAACGGCACCAGGTAAAGTTAGATTTATTCTGTTTATTACTGACTATTTCTCAAAATGGGTGGAAGCACATGCCTATGAAAATATTAGAGAAAAATAAGTCATCGACTTCATATGTGATCACATCATATGCCGATTTGGGATCCCTCCGAGATAGCGTGTGATAACGGGAAGCAGTTCATCAGAAGCAAAATAACAAAGTTTCTCGAGGATCACAAAATCAAAAGAATACTATCGATGCCCTACCATTTGTGTGCAAATGGCCAAGCCGAATCCACAAACAAGACCATCATTCGGAACTTGAAAAAGAAGTTAGAAGATGCAAAGGGAAAATGGAGAGAAACGCTGCCCGAAGTACTATGGGCATACCAGACTACCTCTAAATCAAGCACTGGAGACGCTGTTCTCTTTGGTATACGGGTCCGAGGCTTTAATACCGGTCGAGGTCGGGGAGCAGCGTGCCAAACTTCGACATGCCACCGAAGACTCAAATAATGAGGCCATGACCACAACCCTCGAACTATTAGACGAGAAGCCAAAAGCTTCACTGGTCCCGGATGGCCGCCCAAAAACAAATAATCGAAATATACTACAATCGAAGAGCAAACCTCCAAGATTTCAAAACCGGGGACTTAGTCCTAAGGAAAGTCACCCAAAGCACTCAAAACCCTAACGAAGGGAAGCTAGTCTCGAGCTTGGAAGGACCGTACCACATCCTCAAAATAATCGGCAAAGGATCCTACAAGTTAGGCACCATGGAAGGCGAGCAACTGCCAAACCATTGGAACATATCAATGCTCAAGCGCTATTATTTCTAAGGTACAATCCTCCCCATATTTCCTTCAAAAATTTTCACTAACCAAATGTGCAGGTATGTGAGTAAAAGGAATCAAAACATCCCCCAACTCGAAGGCCTTAGGTTTTAAAGCATGCGCTGCGCTCTTTTTCCCTCGCGTCATATTTTATCCCAAAATGGGTTTTACCGGTGAGGTTTTTAACGAGGAAAGATCCATATGATACCTAAGGAGAACTCACCAATTATTCAAGGGATCTCTTCGATCAATCTCGAATATTGAGGGGCATCCCCCCAGGAGATCACTGAAATATGCCAAAGAGAGTCTCGACAGGAAAATGATGTATCAGACCAAACGGTCAAATGAACCGTGTCCGTGTAGAATAATTGAACCCTCGACAAAAAAAAACATGTATACTTGTATCAAGTAATCAGAGAAGTACCTTCTATCATCAAAACATTTCACACATCAAATAAGTCCACCATTTTACAAAATACAGCCCAAGGGCCAAAAATTTAGCAAGCGCACAGGAACTGTCTTCGACTGCCGCACCACCGAGTCACTAAACTCGAAGCCGTAAGATCTCAGGGCAGGTAACTCTGAGCTCATAAGCCCTCCTCGAGTCGACATTAATTCCGACTCGGGGACTGTCCTGACAGTCGGTTCATCAAGTTATAAAAATTGAAACCGTAAGACCTCAAGGCACGAAAATTCTAACTCATAAGCCCTTTTCAAGGCAACATACAAATTTGTAAGACCTTAAAACAAGCATAAACCCCATATCAAAGTCAAGGCTATATATCGAACTTGTAAGACCCAAAAGGCATACCCTCGATATAGATGCCATGGCTATCTCACTCGGGGACTAAAAGGCTACGGTCAAACAAAAATGACCACCGTCATAAGGCTCTGGCCAAACTAACGCAACTTGGAGACGTCCGACTATTGCCATAAAATCACAGGCCTTCATTTACTTCTAAAAAATTTCAAAAAGAACTGGTTAAATGTTGTACCGGCCTAAAGCGTAAGAGCCAAAGTCGCCTGCTGCATTAAAGGTTGTACCAACCTAAAGCGTAAGAGCCCAAGTCGCCAGCTAGTCGTATCGACCTTACGCGTAAGAGCCCAAGTAGCCAGCTACGGGTCATACCGACATAAAGCGCCTCAGGGCCAATCTGAAAACTGAGGGCTGTTGAGCTCGAGTCGAAACCTAACTCAGAGACTAAGCCCGATACGGTTAACTAAAATCTCCTCAGGGACAAAAAAGTGTAAGAGCCCGAGTCGCCCGCAACATTAAAATTCATATCGATCTTACGCGTAATAGCCCGAGTTGCCAGCTACAGGTCATACCGACACAAAGCGCCTTAGGGCTAATTTAAAAAACCTAAGGGCCATTGAGCTCGCGTCGAAACCTGACTCGGAGCATAAGCCCGATACGGTTAAGCTAAAAGTGCCTCAGGGCGAGAAAAGCGTAAGAGCCCGAGTTCGCCCGCTACATTAAAAGTCATATCGACTTTACGCGTAAGAGCCTGAGTCTCCAGCTATGGGCCATACCGACAAAAAGTTCCTCAGGCCCAATTTAAAAATCTAAGGGCCGTTAAGCTCGATTCGAAAGCCGACTCCGAGACTAAGCCCGATACGGTTAACTAAAGCACCTCAGGGCCAAAAGAAGCATAAGACCCCGAGTCACCCGCCACATTAAAGGCTGTTGATGCGAGACTAAATTGCATAGTTTAACATGTGATATACCTTACATTTTATNGGTCCCCAGTTCGGCCAGAAATTGAGTTTTGACGGGTTTAAGTGTTTCCCAAGTGAAATAGACATCTCCTACATGGTTAGGGTTCACCCTAAACCTATAAATAGACTCCTAAAACACAATTACAAGGGGATTTTCGTGAATCAAAGTAGATAAGGAGAAATTCCATTGAAGTACAAGAACATTGAGTTCTACATCTAGTATTTCTTACTTTATATTTCAA
>ML395576.1:61742-72911 GCA_005239525.1 Nicotiana knightiana | reverse complement strand
CTTCCTTGCTGTTATTGTTCCCACTTGACCTTTATTTGGTCAAGTCCTTTTGTTATTCTCTCTTTAAAGGTATGTATCAGTTCATCTCTTCTTAATGAAATTTTTAGACTGGAATTCTCATCTTTCTGCTCATTGTGTAAAACTGTTTTGCTCTTGACAAATGAAGTTATTGTTCTTGTTTTGACTAAATGTGACTGTGCAGATGTTTCATTTACATTCTGTGAGTGTGATAAGCAGTGTTTCTGGTGTTAGCTTTCCTCCTGTTAGTACATGATTGTTTGCTTGAGATTATGTGTGATAAGTACTCATGTTCCTATGTTAGGAAACAAGCTGCATTAAGGTGTTGAATCTGACCTCCTCTATGGTCAGATTCCATCAATAAGAGTGCAGAAATATGTTTTTTTTTTATTTAAGTCTCCTTGGTCAATAAAGAGATTCAACAAGTAAATCTCTAGATGGGCTAGTATTAGCACTAGGGTAGATGAGCTTGACTCATTGATAGTCAAGTTCACCCCACAATAGTGCACAAAGTAGTATAAATGGCTGAAGTTTACCCTTCAAAAGAGGTATAAAGTATGTAGTTGTTAAGGGCATTAGAGTGAGAATCTGAACCCTTGGATGATCAGATTCATCCTCTAAAAATGCCTAGATAAGCAAAGTTCCTATGGAGTTTAGAACTATGTTAGTATTATCACTTGGGTAGATGAATCTGACTCTTTAATAGTCAAACTCACCCCATGGTAGTGCATAAACACTAGTTTAGCTTGCTGAAAATTATCCTTCAAAGGATATAAGTGTGTAATTAGGAAGGGCCTTACGGAAAAGAATCTGAACTTGCACAGTGGTCGGATTTACTCCTCAAAGTGCCAATAGTGGCCAAAGTATTTGACCAAATACTAGCCGAAATAAGCATGACTATAAAAGTCTAAACAAAGCAGCATCATTGGATTTGAATCTGACCCCTTCTATGGTCAGATTCAGTCCAGCCAATGCACAAGAGAATTTTGTTATAGTTTGACATCATTAGAGTCAAATTTGACCCCGGTAATGGTCAGATTTACTCTAAAAGATGCATAACATATCTATTATTGAGATAGTTAGGGATTGCAAACGAAAAGCTGCAAATGTACAGTACGAAGAGTCCAGATGTGGAGCAGCTATTTAGGATTTCCATTTTTTTAGTTTTTTCCTTGATATTTATGAAAAAATGTATTTTACAGAAGCTGTATTTTCGCTTCAGAAAACTGTAATTTGTTCATTTATGCATTTGGAATCTTGTAATTCAAGGGACTGGACTGTATATTCATTTTTTTTATTTTTAGCCTTTTAGTTTATAGTGTTCAAACTAAATTTTGAGGCAATTTTTTCTGGAGCTTTGAATCTGTTTTGCTCTAAAAGTAGTTCAAGGATAAAATAGGTGTTTAATCAAAAAGAGGAAATGGTATTCAAATCAGTCCACATGAAACCTTTCGTAAATATTTTCTTGGATTTTCAGAAGCGGTTGTTTCAAGAATTCAGTTGTTTCAATATAAGTGGATTTTAGTAGATTAGTTTTAGTTCATCTCGTATCCTGTTAAATTTTCTGAAATCAATGTATGAACACTTTTGAACCTTGAAGCATGTGATTAGGTTATCCAAAATTGATAAAAACTGTTAATTTAGAACTGGTAAAACTGCATGTGCTATGTTCTTCGTTAGAAATTACAAAGTTCCAGAAAAAATAAAGTAATTTTAGCTTACCAATTTGAAGTGAGACCAGTATATAATGTATTTATATGTCTATAATTCTTATAGGTGTATGTATACTACACGAATGAGGTGCATCTTGATTAACACATTTTCTATCATTTACCAAACTAGAAAGTGAAGACCTTTAAGATTTGATTAAGAGTTGAATTTCCTAACCGATAGTCTTCTCTCATAAATAGCCAAACTAGGATGGCCTAACGTGATAAAACGAGGCTAGATGAGGCCATAGCCTATAAGATGCTCTCTTAGAACAACGAATACCGTTTTGGAGATCTTCTAGGTAGAATGGATACCCTTAGTTCGAAATTTGGATAAAAACTCAAATATTATACCAAAGCTACCTAACCAACATTCGGGAAAGACAACTTATGTCCCCGTCTTTAACTTCAAAAATTATGATAAAAATCACATGTCGTAATTACGGGTGCATTTCATGTGACGTAATTATAATGTGTTTAAAAACAACAAGTGCACACCATCGTGACTTGTCCCAAGATAAATCCATAAATATCGAAAATTTATTTACATACCCCATATGCTAAAAATACCTCTTTTTCGACGAAAATCTCAAAAAACTTAGAGAATAATCGAATATCGCCTCAAATAGGCATATTTAATCGTCATGGCCATAGTCATATAATCTACACTCGGGTGTGGCAACTCATGTCCCCGACTCTAACTCAAAACATTAATTAAATAAGCATGTTGTAAATCGCGGGTGCATTTCATGTGGCGTGGTTTGCAACGTGTCCAAAAATAACAAGTGCACGTCAATCGTGACTTGTATTAAAATAATTCCATGAATATTAAAAAGCGGATAAAAAGTAAAAGCACAATAGGTTTAAAACATGTAAATAATTAGATAATTAGGCCAAATATTAATAGTTAAGCGACCGTGCTAAAACCACGGAACTCGGGAATGCCTAACACCTTCTCCCGGGTTAACAGAATTCCTTACTCAGATCTCTGGCCGCAGACAAATCAAAACAGAGTCAAAATTTCCTCGGTTTGGGATTTCAATAAAATAAATGGTGTCCCAGAACACCGTAAAAGTCCGGGTGGCGACTCTGAAACTAATAAATAAATCCCAAAGTCGCATAATGTCACTTAAATTGGATAAAACTCCCGTATCCAACCCCGTGTCAGAAAAAGGAGGTGTGACATGATGCACTGAGGGCAGTGCATGAATTAAGTGTAGGGTGTTGTACATACGTATTGTGGAATTTGTTGTACCATATGTGGTTTCGTGTTGTAGTTTTGTATTCATGATAGTAAATGATTTTTCTTTTAAGTTTTGTAGTTTTTTTTTTTTTTTTTTTATATATAAATATGTGGACTTTTCCCGACGATGGATCTCCTAGACAGTTCTCTTGAGGGAAGTAAGTCTAAAGAAAATACCAAAAAGATTTTTGTTTTAGGTAGCGTAGTAATTTCCCCTTGGTTTTTCTTTGGACCACGGTTCTTTTCCAATGGTGTAACTTGAACCGGGTACTTTAAATTTTTTTTTTTTTGAGTAGTTAGGAAGAAACTGAGTTACTCTGAATACCCTATGACATGTTTGATGTCGGCATTTTAGATTATGACATACATTCTGCTTTCCCTTATATTTGTTTGACATGTGATGCCTGAGTAAAAAATAAATAGCCTATTTTGTGATGTCTTAGCTCAATTGTTTGACTTGTATGCTACATAGTGTAATAGTGCTTAATTCTCTCAAATCCGTGTGCTTGCTTGAATTGAGAGTCGAATAAAACCGTTGTGATTGAGTCATGTGCAATGTGTGAGTGAGGTTTAGTGATTTTCTATGCTATCCTGTGTAGTCTAGAACTTGCCCTGTGTGTTAATCGAAGCGAAATTGTAGGTTATGCTAGTCTAGGGGATGACGTAGGCATTTTCTTGCTTGATCATGGATGTGCTTGGAACATAAGAATTACATTTTCCATTGCTAGCCCCTTTGAGCCATTTGACCCTTTCGTTGGTACCCACATTACAAGTTGTACCCCTATTTTATTCTTAAAATTGAGATTTTTGCACCTTTTCCTCCTAAGGCACTTAGTCGCTAAAAGAAATAAGGTGAGATATTGGGGATTAACTTTTGAGTGGAGCCATGGAAAGACTTGTTAGTGCACTAAAAATTGTATTCATGAGTCACTAGCCATTGAATCTTCATGTATGGAGTGTGTGTAGGAAAGAAAAACAAAAGATAGTAAAAGTATGTACAAAAAGATACACACCTCCAATTTTTGGTAACTTGTGCTAGTGAAAATATAGAAGTTCTTAATTGAAAAGGCCTATGTCGAATATGAATTGTGGCAAGGGAATTGGTTGAGGAGAATATGTGTTGAGTTGTGAAAGTAGTGTATTAAAGTGCTTAGGAGGGTTAGTCACTATTCCTAAATATATCCTACCCGTCCCTTAGCCTACATTACAACCTTAAAAGTCCTAATTGATCCTAGATTTGGCTAACTTGAATTAGTGGAGATCTACACTACGGGCAAGCTTATGGTACGACCACGGGATGCATATGAATTCTTTGTGAGAGTGAGTGAATTTGTTCAATTGTGTGATGTCCTTAAATTATGTTCAAAAGCATATTTGAATGTGTGGACTAGTTATATTCACTCTTTTGTTGTTGGTGAGGGCACATTATCTCATGAACAATTGGTAATGTTGTAAATTTCTTGTTGGGTAGGTGCGTGAATTGAGAGGGCTTAGTGGTTGCAAGTCGACTCTTGAGGTTGCGTGGTTGCAATTAGGTTATTGGTATGATTGATTAAATTGTTATACTTGGGCATGTTTAAAGAAGGGAAAGAATGTGAAATTTTGTATGTTCATACTTGATTGCCGGTATAGATCATAGTTAAGGGGAAATGTGTGTGATTGAAAAGTAAAATNCTATTTCATGTGTAGGTGAATTGGAGATGGAAGCCGAGCTAAATGGATGCATAAACGTCAAAAATACGCTCAAGAGTCGAAAAGGAATGACCCGGTCCATAGCCGGGCGTTTTGGCCCTAACGCCAGGCCTGCCCAGGCTATAGCTAGGCGTTTGGGGCTTAACGCCTGGAGTCCCTTATCCGGTCAAATCTGAGTTTTGAAGGTTTTAAGTGTTTTCCGATTTTAATAGAAGTCTCCTACACGTTTAGGGTTTATCCCAAACATATAAATAGACCCAAAAACACAACTTGGCAGGGAGGATGCCATTTTTGGAGAGAAGATACACACAGGATCATTAGGGAGCAAAGGATTATCAGTTTCTTCATCTTTTTCTAGTATTCACAATTCATTCAAAACTTATGCAATTGTTTGATTCTAGCATGAGTGGCTAAACACCCATTGTTCTGGGGTTGTGGTTTAGCCATGAATANCTTGGGAAAGCCGTATATAGATTAGAGAAGAATTGAAGAGAGCGCGATCTTAACCCTTCAGGAGAGCAGATTTGTGGTTAGGAATAGAATATACATAGTCACCGTGCTTAATTAAACATCGTAATCTAGATACGTTCTAATAGATTAATTTCATAGGAATATAGGCGTTAATCTATTAAGAATAGGCGAGTAGTACTTCGGGAGAAGATTACGAGAGCAATTATCGATTAATTAGCAACCATGAGTGAATTATATAAAAGGGAGAGTTAATTAGAATGCAATATGAGTGGTGAATTGATCACAACCCTGGAATATTTGTCTCTACTGAATATACACAACAATATTCTTGTCACTTGATAATTAGTTAGTTCATAGAATCGTAGTATAAATTAATTACATTCCTGGATTTTGTTTTGGGCTTGATTAAATAACAATTAGAGTGATTCAACAAGTAGTTTACGCAAGTCCCTGTGGGTTCGACATTCGATTTAACATTATATTACTTGCTACGACCACGTATACTTGCGTGTGTGTTTAGGACCAACAAGCTCCTCAAACTAATTTTGTTAGGCAGTTAGGAGCTTAGGTGACAGCTATCACCAGCTAAGTTAATAGAGGTGGTTAGTGAAAATTAGTTAGAGTCAGTTAGAGATACTTGTATATATATACATAGCATCTGTACATAGTCTGTAGCATCTGCTCTCATTTCCGTCTCTCTAACTCGATCAACTAGTTCTAAAACTCAACACATTTACTATAAAACTCAAGTTTTATATGAAATCAATTTTCATAATATGTTATAATATATATTCTCCGTAACAACACTTCGCTATAACATTAAACTGCATATGTTAGATGTATCATGTTCCTCATTCTAGTGAAATTTATATTCAAACACAAATTCTAAACTTCCAAAATATACTTTTCTACTTAAAACTCAAACACTCTATTTTCCAATTTCAACCAAAGTTTATTGTCCAAACGCATTCTCAAAGATACTCTGGGATGCTGGAAATGTACCAAGAGAACCAAAAGAACAAAGCAATTGCAAATAAGTCAGTGCTATCTAAGCAAAATGAGAGCTTCACAACAGTAGAAACCAAAAGAACAAAGCAATTGCATATAGCCTTATACCAGTAATGCACAAATAAGATTCCAAGCAACAAGACAAAGGTTCACATAAGCAATAAAAACATGGTGGATAGTACAACATACAATGATCCATAGTGTGAAGTTCGAACAAGTTACTTGATTATTACAAAAGACAATACTACTAAATATGGGATATCATCCCTTGATTAAGAAGATTCAAGCTGTGACAGTAGCAGGAGCAGCATGCTTCACTATGGTCTGCTGCAACTCCTCTTTCTTGGCACCAACAACCCTGTCCACTTCTTTTCCATCTTTAATGAAGACAAAAGTTGGCATTGCCTCCACATTCCATTCCTCAGAAACAGACTACAAAAAGGTACCAAGAATCACAGTCAATCGCTGATTAGACTAGTTAAAGTACGATTATTAAGTTGATATAAAATTTGATTGGAGATGTACCTTCAGTTCATCAACATCAACCTTGAGAAATATAACATGGGGCATCTTCTTAGCAATTTCAGCAAGAACTGGGGCAATAAAACGGCAAGGGCCGCACCAGGAAGCAGTAAAATCCACCACCACCTGAACCATAGAGTGGCTTTCTTACATAAGTTAGATGAGTTAAAAGAAAAGATTTACCCCCAACAATGTCTAACAATCTGAGGCATATTTAATAGGTACAATCATTCTGCACAAATTCTACTCGGTCTAACAGCTAGGTGCTACTGATGTATACTAACTTCAACTCATGTTCATATAACTAAATAGTTTGTAAAAATACACATGCTACTAAGTTTGAATCTAATGTCACAATGAAATCGTGATTTACAAGAAAGATTTACGCCAATTTCTAGAAATCTGAAGCAAACTTAAGGTTACCATCATATTCTATTTGGCCTTAGCAGCTACGGTCCGATGTATGGTGACAACTTATATTCCAGGATATGACACTTAGAATTTGAATAGAAAAGAATGGCTTTACAAATAATCTTTTTACTGATCATCTGAAAAATCACATAAATAAAGTAACATGCATAATGGATAACAAAACCAAATCTCCCCTTATAAACATATAGTTAAGTTTTAATCAAAAACTGCTTCTACTGAGTACGAATTTAACGTCAAAAAGATTTGCAATAGTATTCCATATATCTGATATATAATACTAGAGTCCTTAAGCAACTAAATAATCACAAAGCAACAAGTTAAGCATCACACCAACTTTATAATTGGGTCATGTCTTCAAAATAGATTCGATTATCGAATTCTTTTCATATAGCAACATATATTTGTCCACTAGGGGTCCGCATAGCTCCTCACAAGGTAGGGGTGAGGTTTGCCTACACAATACCCTCCCAGATCCCAAAGGTGTGGGATAATACTGGGTATTTTGTAGGGGTCCACATAGCAACCCACCAGAATTTCTTATTCCAACCTAATCAGCATTGCAGCAACTTTAACTAGGAATTTGTTCCAAAAATTTTGCAATTATTCAAATCAAATGAGTGAAATGGGGATTCTATTAGTATAAATATCCACTAATATACACTACACAGCAGAAACAGCAAATCAAAAACAAAACATGTAACAATAAAATGAAAATCAAACTATGAATAGATAAAATAATAAATTTTAAGCAACTAGAGAATCAGATCAGAGAAATGTAAGCAAACGGAGACCCAAACATACCCACAAACTAGTAGCAACTAAGTAAATCGCAAAAACAAGAACGCATTTTAAAAATCAAATTTTGAGCAAAACCCAAATCGCAACATAACAAATAAGTCAAAATTACAATATAAAGCCAAAGTAATAGAACCATACCAGTTTCTTAGTCTCATCGCCCTTCTTGAAGTGCTCGTTCCATTCCTCAACATTGTGGCAGCCGAACACTTGTCCCTCCTCAGATGAAGTAGCAGCCATTTCTCACAAATTTCTTAGAATATAAAATTTTCAAACAACCAAACAAGCCCTTCACTTTAGCTCCTCGTAAAACTAACGCTGAATGCCAGTGTTCCCAAGCAGACTTTATACAGGGACAGGGATGTGGTAAATTACCAAAAAGCAAGAATTTTAAGCTTTATTACGAATTAACCATACGCGTCATAGTGTGAACACTTTATTCGGTCGGTTTAAATTTCTTGGAAAGTATCACAAGCCTGTCTGGACATAAAAAAAAAATTCCTTTTGTTCAGAAACAATTCATTTTTTTCGAAATCAGTATTTGTTCATAAAAATTTTAATTTTTACTTAAAAAAAGATTGTAAAAATTTTCGAAAATTTGAGTGAGCGTTTGGACATAAGAACTGTAAAATTCCAAAAAAAAAGTGAAAAAAATTTTCAAGTGAAAATGATATTTGAAATTTAAGAGTTGTGGTTGGACATGAATTTTTGGTTTGTTTTTTAAATTTTATGAGTGATTTGAGTGAAATTTATGAAAAATAGCTTTTTGGAGTTTTTTAAATTTTCAAAAATGTCCAAAACGCATCTTCAAGTAAAAATTAAAAATTTATGAACAAAAACTGATTTTGAAAAAGAGTAAAAAAAATTTGAAAAAAGGGAAAAACTTCTTATGTCCAAACGGGGTCTGAAAAACTCCGTTGGACATAAGAATTGTAAAATTTCTAAAAAAGTAAATAATTTTTTTTAGTAAAAATGATATTTGAAAGTTAAAGTCGGTGCTTTAAAAGGCGTGGATATAAGGCGATGCGTTTTACATATGCCCTGCGAGGCACAAGCTCGAGGCACGGAACGTAAGCCCCATAGGTATTTAATTTTTAATATTTTATAAAATAATATAATTATAATAAATATTTATAAACATATAAAATTGCATAAAAATTGAAAAAAACTATAAATATGTGATAGATGTGCTCTTTCCCCACAAAAAACTAGTCAAAATAATTTATTATACGCTACTTAGAAGCACAAGTAACTTGAGCCGAAAAGAATAAAGTTTTCTAATGGAGGAACAAAAAGGATGACTAACTTGCAATTTGAATTTTGAACTTGCTGCTACGAAGGAGAATGGAGTTCTCTTTGTATTTGTAAATTTCTTTTAAATATTTGTTGATTTTGGGAGATATTAGCAGACTAGCAGACAAGATAAAGAATTGGGAAAGACCATGAATTAAGACTTCAATCAATAAAAAATGACTTGATTTTTAAATTTAATACATTTCAGTTTCTTTTTAAAAGTTTTGAGTGATTACCAAGCTTACTTTTGAGAATTTGGGGAAGGACTTATTGAACAAATTTTATTGTAATTTGAAAAATTCTCTCGGGTTTACGCCTCGAACGTCGGACGTACGTCTCGAACGTCCGTGTGTACGCCCCAAATTGCTAGGCGGACGCCTCTTGAGACTTTCGCCTCACACCATCGTCTCGGGGCATTTTTGGTGCACCTCGTCCCGAAAACGCTTTTTAAAACACAAGTTAGAGTTGTGTTTGAACATTATAATTTTGGGTGATTTTTAAACTTTTATGAGTGATTTAAAGAGAAAATTTTGAAAAACAAGCGTTTAGAGTTTTACAAATTTTTTCGAAAATTTTGAAATTCATTTTCAAGTAAAGATCAAAATTTTCATGATCAAACACTTATTTCGAAAAAAAAATACTTATTTTTAAAAAAGTAAAAATTTTGTATCGCCAATCGGCACTTTAGTATTGTGGTGAAATAGCTTAAAATATTATATCTGGATGTCGAGTTCTAACATAAAAATACAAATAAATTCCAAAGAAAGCCCTTTTCTCACCTTATGTAGCTTTAAATTAGTCGGGGACAAAAAATAATATACCGAACACCTAATAAAAAATTAAAAAAATTTGGAGAATATACAAAGGAAGAAACACGTGGGCAACAAGAGAAAGAGACAGAGAAGATATCGTGCTGGGCTTTATTTGAGAGAGTAGCGTCACTGATGAGGTTCTGACGCAGAAAAATACCAACAAATATGTATTGTCTCAAACAATTACGACTTTGATGATTTCTAAGGTCAAAATTATTAATTATATGTCGATTAGTCTTTAATTAAAACTTCAAAGTTTTTTTTGTACGATGTATTTCTAGATTATTCCATAATTTCAAGATAATATATGGTTAGTTGAGTTCATGTTTTAATTATCTTATATCGGCCAAGCTCAAACCGACCATCTTAAGGATTCTACGGGCTAAGGACAAGTGTAAATGTTGGAGAAAGAAAAGATAAGTGCTATACTTAACGGCCACGCAATAGGCCGTGGAACCATGGCTTTTCTTTTTGAGAGGCGGACCGAGATTTAAAGGTAACGAGGGATATGTATTGGTCAAAATTCATCTTTAGTCGAAATAATATTAGTAAAATATTCATGGAACGTCACGTGTCGAAACAATCTAACTATTAATGAAGACTGTGGTGGAAGAGTTAGCAAAGATTGAAATCGAGGAGTCGTTATCGAAGCTAAGGTCGAGCACCCTTGACAGAGTTATAATGGCTAGTTTTAAAATAGGACACAAAAGAGAATATTCTAGTGGATATTTTCTGCACTTGAACTGTTAGGATTTTTAGGAACATGTTCCCTATAAATAAAAAGAGACACAATGATAGGGGACTTGTGATATTTATTTGTAAAATACACTTTGACTTAAAAAGAAAGAATCAGATCTTATTGCAAGGATACTGTTTACTCTAAAAACGGATAACAATTGAATTTGTATGTGGTTTTAAGGATACGTGATTTCACTTGACACAAAATGAAAAAATACGTAAATTGATATTAGAAATTGATTGTAAAGAAAAATAAAGCAAATCAAATAAGATGTGCAGCTTTGGCCCTCGAGCTAGGTCGCCCTCGAACCATACCGATATTCTACTAGAAAATATGAAAAGAACAACAGAGTATCGAAAGCTTAAGACAAAAGTAGTATATTGATTTGTATTGCGTGAATATGATACATTTACAAATGATTAGCCCCCCCCCCCC
>ML395576.1:0-53135 GCA_005239525.1 Nicotiana knightiana | reverse complement strand
GGCTTTATCCAGGCGTTAGGGCCATAAAGCCAGGTCCCTGGTCTGGTCCAATCCGAGTTTTGAAGATTTTAAGTGTTTCCCGATTTGAATAGAAGTCTCCTACACGTCTAGGGTTTGTCCTAAACATATTAATAGACCCAAAAACACAACTTGAAGGGGGATGCCATTAGAGACAAGAGACGCTTGTGGAATACTACTCAGAGAAGCACATTGATTTTACAGCTTTTATTCATTACTTTGTAGTTTAATTATGCAAGTTATTTTAGAGTTGATTATTATGAGCATGAGTAGCTAATTTTCTTAATTTAGGGTTTTGGTGGAACCCGTTGGGGATGAACTTATTGTGATATTAATATAGCTTTGATTGGTTGATTAANAATCTAAAGTGAACTGTAATGCAATCTAGCTAGCGTAACTTGAGAGAGTGCGTCTAGTAAATTATCATAATTACTTGAGAGAGATTTATGGTAGATAGAGTGTTCTTGATTGATAGAGGCAACTAATCAAACTATAAGAAGTATCCAAGAAGGAAGTTCACCAACGGGGGAAACCATAACCTTAGACATTTATTATAATTGTTTACACCATATTGTTAGTTAATCGTTAGTTTATTAATTTTGTTAGTAGAAATACTAAAACATCACCAATTGATATTCAAAAGTCTTGAGAGAATTGATTAAATAAAAGTTGTGTATTCTAAAGACTTGATTGATACGTTAATTCCCTATGGGATCGACTCTGGGCATAATACCCCAGATTATATTTGCAACACCCGCTTAGTCTTTTATTAGACATATTTGAGCGTGATCAACATTCTAAATCGAGTAACCTTCGAGAATTTATTGCTTACTTTCTTTATACTTGAAATTGCAGATTACTCTAAACACATTTTTCCTTACGTGTAGGCTTCGGTGCTGCACCACGAAGCCTTCGTCAGAGTTCAAGAGAAGAAAAGGCCAAAGTTCGGAGCCTTACTGAGAAAAGCAATACTTATAGGCTTCTCACAGAAAGACTCCAGGCCGATTTGGTTGTTACTCGGGATGAGCTCAATGACATGGCCGAACAGGTATTCCGAATGCTTCATGATAGTGAAGATGAGTTAGAGATAACAACTAATGACCCAATTCTGCATATCCGACAGAAGCTCGAGCAAATTGATCGGCTCAGCAAGCAGGTGGATGAGGTACGGGCCGAGGTTGAGGCTTTCAAGGGAAGCATGGATATCTTTGCCGCGATGAAAGAGACCGTCCAAGCGCAGTTGGATTCAGCCGAGACTCAACTTCGATCTGCGAAAGAGAAAAACTCGATGCAGACCGAAAAGATCAAAGAGCTTCAGTCTCAGATGGATTCATCCGCCAACAAGCTCGAGGAGGCTTAGTCTGAGGTGGCCAAGGCCAGTATTAAGGTTGATGAAAAGGTGGCCCAATTAAAAATAGACATCGAGGCCATCCAGACCAAAGCTAGGAGCATGATAGATCATGCAAACTGGAAAGCTCGGAAGGAAGCCCTCGAGGATGCTCAAGCACGAGATTTCAACATTGCGGCCGAGATCGATAATGCCCGAGCAGAAGAAAATCGGGCTCGAAAGCTGGCCTTCCCTGAGGATGAATCTGATAGCCTAAGTGAGTTTGAAGATGGACAAGATCTAGAGGACGGAGATGCTTCTTCCGATGGGGACCAAGCCTCTTAGAACTTAGTATATTTTTGTTCTTTTCTTTTTGTACCTTTTCTGGGGCCGTTTTAGGCCGTTGTAAATTTTTTTGTACTTGGCTGATTTGGCCCTTGTAAAGAAGACTATTTTGTATATGAATATGAGGCTTTTCTTTTCCCTTATGGCTTTTCAGTCTTTACTTCTTTTTTGCTTTGTAATTTGTAATAAAAATGCCTTAGCATGAGATAATAGGATAATGTTCGAGAGTCCGAACAACATTTGCATTCGTTAGAGTTTTTTTAGGGCTCGATATTATCGAAGATTTTTGCGACTTTTCTGGGGGTAGCCCTTTTTTTTAAAACCAGTTATGAAAGAATTCGAAGGCCTATTTCATTATGGAATTAGGAAGTCCCCGAGTCGTGTTAAATCGATCGTAGCCTTTTAGTACGGGATCTACTCATTGGGCTCATTTTCCCATTTTTGTTTGGGCTTGCCCGAGATAATAGTCCCTGAGTGGGGTGGCCGTGGACTTTAGAGATCAGGGAGATGCCTATTAGGTCTTTTTTCCTTGCGGCCCGATAACTCGGGCTGTTTGAGTTGAACGGTAGTCCCCGAGTGAGGGAGCGATCATTCACATTTTGGTTAAGTATTGCCTTAGGCCCATTATAGTACAAATCTCTTTAAGAGATGTAAAGAGGAAAACATTTAAACATTCTATGTTTGCAAGGAAATTACTTCTCTTTATTCTTGATCAAAATAGTCATACATGCGTACATATTTAAGTCAAGGCTCGATCAGTCTATGTGAGCACGGTTCGTTCTGACTGTTTGGCCCTTACAATAAATCCTATCTATCGAGACCCTCATTTTATGAAGCAGCTTACTTGATGTTCAAAGATAATGTATATCCGAGGGTAGCTCCCCTAGAATTCGAGGTTGATTGCAAAGGAGCCTCAGATATTGTTGAATTGATCTTTGATGTTGATTCTTATTCGGGCTTGATTCTAAGTTAGCATGAATCACTATTGCATCATTAAAAACCTCTCCAAAAAACCCGTTTGGGACAAAACCGGTCTAAGGGAAAAAGAGTGAAACATGTGCTTTCAGACCTAAAAACTTTGTTTCATCTACCGAAAAATCCACTATTGATTCTTGTTGATCACCGGCAAGAGATAGTGTGAAATAAAAATGAAAATGGAAGGGGGTCGTACCTTAGCAGTAGTATCATTTTAGGTGTGATATATTCCAATTGCTCGGTAGTCATTCCCCATTTATCATTCCGAGCTAGTAGGACCCTTTTTCCAGTGACTTCGAGAATCTGGTATGGTCCTTCCCAATTTGGACCCAATTTTTCTACGTTCGGATTTTGGGTGTTGAGGGTGACTTTCCTTATCACCAAGTCTCCAACGTTAAAATGTCGAAGATTGGCTCTTCGCGCTATTTTGGGCGGCCAATTGGACAAAGGCGGCTTCGCGTTTTTCATCCAACAATTCTAGGCTCGTATTCATGGACTCGTTATTTGACTTTTTCGTTGCATATCGGAACCTGATGCTAGGTTCTCCGACCTCGACCAGTATTAGAGCTTCGGTTCCATAAACTAATGAGAACGGGGTAGCCCTGGTACTAGACTTCGATGTTATGCGGTATGATCAGTGAACCTCGGGTAGGATTTCCGTCCATTTTCTTTTGGCGTTGGTCATTCTCTTCTCAAGATTTTGGATGATGGTTTTGTTGGTCGATTCGGCTTGTCCTTTCCCGCTGGGATAATAAGGCATTGATAGGATTCTTTTGATTTTGTGATCCTCGAGAAATTTAGTCACCTTGCTACCGATGAACTACTTCCCATTATCACACACAATTTCGGAGGGCATGTCGAATCGACATATGATGTGGTCCCAAATAAAGTCTATGACTTCCTTCTCCCTGACTTTCTCGAAAGCCTATGCTTCAACCCACTTAGAGAAATAATTAGTCATAAATAAAATAAACTGATCTTTACCTGGGGTCGATGGAAGAGGGCCAACGATGTCCATTCCCCATTTCATGAACGACCATGGGGACAAGACCGAGTGGAGAAGTTCCCCGAGTTGATGAATCATTGGTGCATGCCTTTGGCATTTGTCACATTATCGAACAAACTCATTTGCATCTTTCTCCATGTCGATCCAGTAGTATCCGACTCTTATCACTTTGTGGACTAATGATTCGGCACCGGAATGACTTCCGCAAGTGCCCTCGTGGACCTCCCTTAGAACGTATTCGGTATCTCCCGGTCCCAGACATATCACTAATGGACCATCGAACATTCTTTTGAACAGGGTTCCATCTACGGACAAGGTGATTCGTGCTTCCTTTATACGCAGAGCTCTCGACTCCCTTGGACCTGATGAGAGCTTCCTGTTGTTTAAGTACTCTACGTATTTGTTACTCCAATCCCAGGTCAAAATTATGGAGTATATCTCGGCATGCCCTTCTTCGACCACCGATCTCATAAGTTGTACGACAACCCCCAAATTGAGTTTGTTGTCTTCGACCGATGACCCTAGGTTTGCAAGTGCATCGACCTCACTATTCTGATCTCGAGGTACATGTTTCCAAGTCCATTCCTTGAATCGATGTAGAGTTACCTGTAGCTTACCCAAGTATCTCTACATTCGATCTTCTCGGACTTCAAAGATCCCATTAACCTGGTTCACACCGAGGAGGGAGTCACATTTGGCTTTGATCACCTCCGCTCCCAGGCCTTTGGTTAGTTTGAGCCCTGCAATCATGACCTCATATTCGGCCTCATTGTTATTTAATTTCGTAGTTCTAATAGATTGTCTAACTACATTACCTGTGGGTGGTTTTAGCACGATGCCGAGTCTAGACCCTTTTACGTTCGAAGCACCGTCCGTAAAGATGGTCTAGATTCCCGAGGATGTACCCGATTTGACCAACAGTTCTCTTTCTACCTTGGGTATAAGGGTCGACGTGAAGTCGGCCACGAAGTCTGCCAATATTGGGACTTGCTGGCCGTTCTGGGTCGATATTCAATAACATACCCGCTGATTTCTACGGTCCATTAGGCCAACCGCCCGAGAGTTCGGGCTTATGCAAAATATTTCGAAGTGGATAAGTTGTTACAACACATATGGGATATCATTGAAAGTATGGTTTCAGTTTCATAGAGGCACTTATTAAAGCGAGCGCCAATATTTTTAGATGTGGATACCTGGTTTCGGCCTCACCTAGGGTCCGACTAACATAATAGATAGGGAATTGTGTACCTTGTTCTTCTCGGACCAATACTTCACTTACTTGTATCTCCGATACTGCTAATTACAAGTAAAACTGCTCGTTCACTTTTGGCGTGTGAAGCAGCAGCGGGCTCGATAAGTACCATTTTAGATCCTTCACGGCCTGTTGGCATTCCGAAGTCCACGTGAAGTTATTCTTATTCTTCAGTAATGAGAATAATCGATGACTCTTATCTGAGGATCTCAAGATGAATCGCCCCAAGGAGGCTATGCGCCTCGTTAGCCTCTGCACGACCTTTATGTTGTCACTACCGTGATGTCCTCGATAGCTTTGATTTTATCGGGGTTGATATTGATTCCTCGATTGGATAACATGAACCCGAGAAACTTGCCTGAGCCGACCCCCAATGCATATTTTTCTGGGTTGAGCTTCATGTTGTATCTTTTCAGTACACTGAAATTTTCCTGCAAATGCTTCAAATGGTCCTCTACTCACATGGACTTAACTAACATATCATCAATATAAACCTCCATTGATTTTCCTATTTGTTCTTCGAACATCCGATTTACTAGGCGTTGATAAGTTGCATCAACATTTTTTAATCTGAATGGCATTACATTATAACAATGGGTGTCGTACTTAGTGATAAACGAGGTCTTTTTTTGTATCTTCTGGGTTCATCTGTATTTGGGTGTACCCGGAATAGGCATCGAGAAAACTGAGAATCTCGTGGCCGGCCATGGCATCAGTCACACAATCGATATTAGGCAAAGAAAAAGAATCCTTAGGACATGCTTTGTTCAGGTCTTTGTAATCTACACACATTCTAAGTTTATTTCCCTTCCTAGGGACTACCGCTACATTTTCTAAACATTTGGGATACTTTACTTCCCGAATAGATCCTATTTTAAGAAGTTTGGTTACCTCGTCCTTGACGAAGGCATGCTTGACTTCGGACTAGGGTCTTTTTTTTGCTTCACCAGATGGAATTTCAGATCCAGGCTTAGTTTGTGAGTGGTGATTTCCGGTGGGATCCCTGTCATATCGAGATGGGACCAAGCAAAGCAACTCATGTTAGATTTAAGGAATTGGATAAGTTTTCCCCTGAGCTCGGGGGCTAGCTCCGTGCTTAGGTATACCTTTCGTTCGAGCTGATGTTCGATTAATGTGACTTGTTCCAGCTCTTTGACCATTGACTTGGTGGTGTCGGAATCATCAGGGACTATGAAAGACCGAGGGACTCCGTAGTCATCATCCTCTTCAATCCCCAATTTTTTTGATTGGGTCGAGGCCGGTGTTTGTGGTTGCTATTTGGCATTTGAATCCGATCCTTTTGTTGATGAGAGTGTCGATATGGTATCACTTCGTCGACTGCAAACATTTCCTTGGCAGCGGGTTTCCCCTCGTAGACCGTTTTGACTCCCTCTGGTGTCGGGAACTTCAGAACCTGGTGAAGGGTCGAGGGTACTTCCCCCATGTTATGGATTCATGGCCTTCCGAATAGGGCGTTATACCTCATGTCACCCTCGATCACATGGAACTTCGTTTCTTGGATGGTCTCGACCACGTTTACTGGAAAAGATATTTCACCTTTGGTGGTTTCGCATGCCATGTTGAAGTTGTTAAGTACTCGGGCCGCGGGCACAACTTGATCATGTAGGCCAAGCTGTTCTACGACCCTTGATCGAATGATGTTGGTCGAGCTACCTGGATCAATCAAAACACGTTTAACTTGAGTCTTATTCATAAGAACATATATTACCAGTGCATCGTTATGGGGTTGTAAGATCCCTCTACATCCTCGTCATTGAAAGACAAGGTCTCTTCTGGTACATAGTTCCGGGTTCGCTTTTTTCTTGTGATCGACACCTTGGTGCGCTTAAATACGGGTCCCTGAGGAATATCGACCCCTCCAACAATCATGTGGATTACGTGTTGTGGCTCCTCTTGCTCGTTCTATCTATTTGAATCTTTTTTCCCGAAGTGGTTCTTGGCCCGATCGCTTAAGAATTCCCGAAGGTACCCCTCGTTGAACAACCGGGCTACCTCCTCCCTTAGTTGTCTGCAATCTTCTATTCTATGACCATGGGTGCCATGATACTTGCACATTTGATTAGGATTTCTCTAATCTGGATCGGTTTGTATAAGTCGAGGCCACCTAGTGTCTTTGATGAGCCCGATGGATGATACGATAGCTGACACATCAATGTTGAAGTTATATTCTGACATATGTGGTGCTTCTTTAGGCTCGACATTCCTGTCGAAACAATTCTTGCTCATAAGCCCTAGAGAGCTCTGACCTCGATCATTTCTCCTATTACCTCGGATAGGATTGCGCTCAGGCCCGTTGTTGCTTCGATCTCCATTGTATGGCTGATAGCGATCCCTGTTTGACCGCAGTTCCTGGTCAATATCCCTCTTGACTCTATCGACGGACTTGATAGGATAAATAGAACCGTAAGGAGCTCCAAATGGTCGTCTTCGACCCTAATCTTTGACTGATACCGATTATGCACATCGGCCAGGTGACAACCGGCTATTCGATCAAGTTTTGCTTTAATTGTTGTGACGCCACCGAGCTTCATACGTTCAATACTTGAGTAAAGGCCTGAACGGCCCAATCATCGGCAACCGAAGGTATATCCATGCGTTCCATCTGGAATCAAGACACAAACTCTCTAGCTTTTCGTTATCTTTATATTTTGCCTTGAAGAGGCCCGACTTCCTAGTCTCGACCTTATGGCTCCGATGTGTGCTTTAATGAAGGAATCTGCGAGCATGGCAAAAGAAACAATGGAGTTGGATGGCAAATTATGGTACCATATCATTGCTCCCTTTGATAGGGTTTCTCAGAATTTCTTCAACAATACGACTCAATCTCATTGTCCTCCAGATCATTCCCTTAATTGTACATGTTTAAGAAGTGACATGCTCGTTGGGGTCGGTCGTTCCATTATACTTGGGAATTTCTTGCATGAGAAACTTCTTGGGAAATGATTTAGGAGCCGCACTTGGGGGGGGGAGGTCTTTTGCACGAACTTCTTTGAATCCAAACCCTTCAAAATCGGTGGTGCCCCCGGAATTTGATCAACCATGGAGTTATAGGTTTCCACCTTCTTGTCATTTGCTTCAATCTTCTTCTCCCCCGATTCAACTTGCTTTGTCAGCTCCTCGAGGATCTTCATGATAGCAGGGTCGGTCCCTGATTCATTTCTATTTGATTTTCTCGTCACCGCTTCGACCCTATGAACAACTTCCTGTGATGGCTCTGGCTCGATCCTTCTCGGTGCATGGTTCTGATTTTGGAGTTGTGCTATTGCAGCTTGTTGAGCTCCAACATTTCAAATATCACTAGGGTGATCCCGCCTTTCTCACCGCCCTGTGCGTTCTGACCGGGTAATCAAACGTCTCTACGGATGTTATTCTTGGGTTTGACGGCTAGATTTGCATTAATGGAAATATGGAACTGACATCGGTTGGGTCTAAGGCCGGGACTCCATCGAGGTCAACTGGAGGTACTTCGTTCCCTGGGGCAGCTATGTTGTCGTTCTCGCAGTGGAAACCAAGGCCATTGTCAATGTGTGTGGGCGCTGCTTGAGAGTTCGACATGCTGATCCTGGAATCAAAGATACTCACAAGAGCAAGTATAAAATAGTGTGTGTTATGAAAGTTAGTACTAGGCAATCACTATTATCCTTATCCCCCGGTGGGCGCCAAACTATTTACACTAAAAATGGATAACAATTGAATTTGTATGTGGTTTTAAGGATACATGATTTCACTTGGCATAAAATGAGAAAATACGTAAATCGATATTAGAAATTGACTGTAATAAAGAAAACCAAATGAGATGTGCAGCTATGGCCCTCGAGCTAGGTTGCACTCGAATCAAACAGATATTCTACTAGGAAATATGAACAGAACAACAGAGTATTGAAAGTTTAAGACAAAAGTAGTATATTGTTTTGTATTGCGTGAATATGATGTCTTTACAAATGATTAGACCCCTCTTTATATAGTAGAGGAGTTCTACTTATGGTACAATTCTAAATATAATAAGAAATCCCATGGTTGGCTTATTAACCGGCCTCGTCTTGATACGTGCCGAGATTCCTGCCGTGATCCTCGCCCGATCACGGATGTTGCGGCTTACCGTTACTTGACTAGGTAAACCCCATTCGATCTCAATCGATCTCCGTTCCGCTCGGTCTCGGTTTTGGCTGATCTTCGTCCTTGAGCGATCCCCGAATTAAGGGCTCAGCAAGCTAACTTCATATTGAGATTTGATATAACACGAGGCCGAACCATGATCTATCACGACCCAACCTCGATTAGTCATAAAAAGGACATACCCGTTCTGACCGTATACAGATACAAACACAACCTTTTTGCTAAGATTCTTGTCTACACTTTTCCACCAAATCCGAGAATAACTCGGATATTAAAGAATTGTTCATCACTCATCATTGTCAGAGAGAACATTCACTGATTTCTACCTTCTTGAGGGACTTATTCATTCTATTTACTTATATGCCATTTATTGCTACTCATCAATATTTAATGCTACATTATTTCCTTTGATTTCTTAAATATTGATTGTATGTTGCCGCTGGTATTAGAATACACCCACGTAGTATTTACACTTCTAAGAACTTCATCCATGGGATATTATTGTTTACTAGGATTAACCCTTATTTATAGAAATTTAATTAGTAGAACCAAGATCTATATATTGGTCAAACAATTTGGCGCCGACTGTGGGGATTTTTTAGTTAAATTTTTAGTTTCCTCTAGATCTACAATTAATGCAAGTCATTAACATCAAAAACCCCGAGATATCCTTTCTTTGTGCGTACAAAACCCTACATGGAAGGTAACCAAGGAGAAAGGACACAAAAAACAAGTGAATTCCCAAGCAACCTCATAAACGTTATCAACGAAAGCTGCGAAACAATAGGCGAGGATGCGATGCCCAACGCGTCCCCTAGGCGCAAGAGGTCGCCTCCCTCACACTACAACATAACAAAACCCAGTGAAAAGAGGGCCTCCACGTCTGTAGAAGAAGAGACACCCCTAGCTGTGAAAAAACTCCTCGAAGCATGGATGACCGATACGCTAGTGAGCGTCCTCAACAAACCTGCTCCAGGCATGACTGTAGAAATCGCAAGATCTTGTATTATACAACAAAAGACGAGAAATACAACCGACAAAACACTCCGACGATAGGTATAACTCACAATATTACTAACAGTGCAAGTGACAGCGCCCTCGCTGCCATTCTAAAAATAATGGAAGAAATGGACAATTAAAACAAAGCACTCTGAGACAAGATGAAAGAACACCAAGAACGAGTTGAAAAGATACTGGGCGCTCCTAAGCTGCTGGCAAAACGGGATGCCCGCAGGTTCGTAGAGCAGCTGTATAGCGATGATGCAGCCCCACATGCCATACCAAAGACCTTCAAAATGCTGCCCTACCTCAGGATATACGATGAAACGACCGATCATGATGATTATGTGACTCACTACATCACCGCCGTGAAAGGAAACGACCTCACCAAGGAAAAGGTGTCCTCTTCTGAAGAAGTTTGGCGAAACCCTTGCAGGAGGGGCATTAACATGGTATTCACAGTTACCAGCCCGCTCTATAGAAACTTTCGAGGAAATGGTCGATAAGTTCGTGACTGCCCATGCCGGAGCCAAAAAAGCCGAAGCAAGAGTAAACGACATATTCACTATTAAACAGTCCTTGGGAAAGGGACTAAGGGACTTCCTCGCCTGGTTCAACAGAATAAGGATGACTCTGCGAACGTATTTGAAGGTATGGCAGTCGCCGCTTTCCAGAACGGACTGAGTAGGGATGGTTCAAGAGCAACTAGAAAACTGTTTAGCCTATTGAAGAAATATCCCAACCTCTTGGGATGAAATCCATAATGCCTATAGCGCCGAGGTCCGAGCACAAGAAGACGACCTCAACGTACCAACTCACCAGATAACATTGTTGCAAACTGAATCCATAAAGGAACGAGGAGACAACATCAGGAGGGATTGCCTGGTTCCGCGACTCAACAGGGAATGACATCAACCATATGTCAGGGCAGTCACTACCCTTTCCCCCGCTATGAAGAAGGCTCATCCAGGCCAAGGACAGGGACTCACCAGAACGAAATAGGCATGCGCCATTTATTATCTGCTCATAATTTTTGTGTATCGCCTACAGAAATAGTCTATCCTCTTGAGAAACTTGGAACAAAGGTGAAGTAGCCGCTGAAGATGAGATCAGACCCGAACACTAGAAATTTTGACGCCCTCTATGATTTCCACTAGGAACGTGGGCATAAAACTGAAGATTTCATCGCCCTCAGATAAGAAGTCGTAAACATGTGACGGCAGGGACACCTCAAAGAGTTGTTAAGCGACAAGGAGAGAACCAAGTTCGCTAGAGGACATGAACTAGGGGTGGGCATCAGTCGATTCGGTTTGGTTTTGAACATTATCGATTTTGCCCATCGGTTATCGGTTTACAAATATCATAACCCGATAACCAAACCGATAAGATATTGGTTATTGGTTATCGGTTAATCGGTTATCGATCATTATCGGTTCTGTTATCGGTTTACCCGATAAGATAAAACAACTAAAAAAGATTTGCAATATATAAAACTAAGAAATCAAACTGCCAGAACTTTGTTGTATACAATACCGTAGTTGGTCACTTGGTCTGTCAAGTAAAGATCTTATAACAGGCATCATAGTAGGCACTTTTATACACATTTAACGAGCCTCAAATTGTGGCATGTAACATTCACTGCTTTTTACTAGTAATTTGGGCCTGGACATTCATAAACAAGTAAATAAAAGAAGAAAAGCCACCACAAGCGCAATAAAAGTTTGTGGAGTACAAAATCAGAATGTAAATTTACAGTCTCCACAATTCAAGAAACAAAAGTACTACTAATTGCAACTAAACTTCAATAACCAAGCACAGAAAAGAACTCTCAAAGTCATTCTATACTAATTTGGATATCTATTGACTACAGACTGGAGTAGGGTACTTGTGGGCTGCGGCGGAAACAATTGAGAGTTTGAGACTAGCGGACAACTGAACTACTGAAGAGGGAATTATGGAAATAAAACCCTAGTATATACTTAAGGGTAAATTAGTAAATTAGTTCATTCTTATTGGGTTATCGGTTTTTACCCAATAACAAAATTGCAAACCGAGCCCGAACCAATAACCCAATAATTTTTTTTACCCCGTTACCGAACCGTTAACCCGATAACCCAATAAAGAATTAACGGTTCGGGTTATCGGTTTTACCCGACATATGCCCACCCCTAACATGAACACCAAGGCCCGCTGAAGCCGCCATCACCAGCTCGTACTATCAACATGATCATCAGCGTCGATGATGACGTCTCTATCAACGACGTGACATTCACCACCTCTTACAAGCTCAAGCGGTCTATCACACGCGAACGACACGACGGACTCGAAAAATGTATCATCTTCGATGTGTCAGATGCCGACGGTTTATCTTTTCCTCATAATAACGCCCTCATTATTACTTTGCATTTTAGATAACGATGTAAAATACATCATGGTGGACAATTGAAGTGGAGCATGCATTATCCATCCCCGAGTCCTCACCCAAATGAGACTCGAGGACAATAAAGTGTTGCGCTGCATCACGCTAACCGGCTTTAATAATGCATTTGAACGGATACCCGAGGAAATTACACTCCCTATCTTGGGCGAAGGCGTGACTCTGGAGATGATATTCCACATTATGGACCAGGCCATCGCATATAACGCCATCGTGGGACAACCATGGACACATCCCATGAGATTCGTCTCCTCCAGCCAATACCAATACTTAAATTACCAACATCATAGGAAATATTCAGAATACGCGGAGAACAATGCACGTCCCGGGAATGCTACCATGTTGCCTTAAACAGCACGACAACCCAACAAAAAAAAACAAGCAAAAAAAGGCATAACAATCAACAGGGTCGAGGTCAACACAAGAAAAGATCGGGGACGTCATCATGGATCCCGACACGGTCGAGATTGCAGGTTTGACCATAAAAGCCCTCGATCCCGTTCAACTGGACCTCAAGAACCGTAGCAAAAAGGCGTATATCAGCTTCAAACTCCGGGAACCAGGTAAATTTAATCAATTCTTAATATCTAATGCAGATTTGTTTGCCTTCAGCCATGCAGATATGCCGAGCATCCCAAAGGAAATCGCCACACAAATTAAATGTTGACCCATTCCACCCCTAGTAAGACATGTCAGGCGTAAATTCAACTTTTCCATTAACGATGCAGTCCACGAGGAGGTGGAAAAACTATTAGAGAATGTATATCCCAAGTGGATCGCCAACGTAGTGATGGTCAAAAAGAAAAATGAAAAACGATGGATGTGCGTGCATTTCACAAACTTGAACAAAGCATGTCTGAAGGATTCGTTCCCATTTCCCCACATCGACCAACTCATCGACGCAACAGTCTTCTTGGATGCTTACTCAGGCTATAACCAAATTCTTATGGAGGAATAAGATCAAGAGAAGACCATGTTCAACACCCATCAAGAAATGTATTGCTATAGGATCATGTCGTTTGGGCTGAAGAAGGGGGGGGGAAGGGGCTACATATCAAAGATTGGTAACAAAGATGTTCAAAGACAAGCTCGGTAAGACCATGAAGGTATATATAGACGACATGTTGGTCAAGTCTGAAAGGGTAGAGGATCACATCGAGCATTTGAAAGAAACTTTCGACATACACAGACGGTACCGAATGAATCTGAACTCAGAGAAATGCGCATTTGGCGTAGCCTCAGGAAAGTTCTTGGTTTTATGGTGTCCCAGCGAGGGATCGAGGTCAACCCAGACCAAATCAAAGCCATTGAGGGGATACCAAAACTCTTAACCACCAAAAAGCAAGTCCAAAGGTTGACTGATCGAATCGCCACCCTATCAAGGTTCATCTCGCGGTCGTCGGATAGATGTCACAATTTTTTTGGCATACTCAAAAAGGACAACGGCCTCGAATGGACTCCCGAGTGTGTACAGGCTCTGCGGGAACTGAAGGCATACCTATCATCACCACCCCTGCTTCCAAAACCCGAACTCGGGGAGTAACTCATCGTCTATTTTAGTCGTCTCCGAGGTAGCGGTAAGCGTAGTCTTGATTCGCGAAAACAAAGGTACGCAATCTCCCATCTATTACATTAGCAAAACACTCGTCGACGCCGAGCCGAGGTACCCGCACCTCAAAAAATTGGCTCTAGACTTGGTCGCAGCTTCCGAAATCTTAGATCTTATTTTAAATGCCACCCCATCTCGGTCGTCACAACCTTTCCCCTGAGGAGAATTTTGCATAAAGAGCTATCGGGGAGGCTGGCCAAATGGTCCATCGAGCTAAGTGTGCACGATATCACATACCATCCACGAATGGCGATAAAGTCACTAGTGCTCGCCGACTTTAGTGTAAAAATAATGCCTGAAGTCGAAAGAGAAGCCGTCCAAGCTTCCTTCAAACATAAGAGCTCTGCATCCTACACGCTGATGATGCATTCAACACATCAGGGTCAGGACTGGGACTCGTACTCGAGGTCCGTACAGGTGAAGTAATTCACCAGTCCATAAGGTCCCCGGATATGACTAACAATGAGGTCGAGTATGATGGCGTAATTGCAGGGATGAGGCTATCACTCAAGTATGGGCTAAAACGGTTGAAAATCCGTTGTGATTCGCAGCTCGTAGTCAACCAAGTCACAGGAACTTTCCAAATCAAGGAACAAAGATTGCAAATATACCAAACCGAAATCTGTAAGCTATTGACTGAGTTCGACGAATGCGAACTCGATCAGATCCCACGGGCGCAGAATGACAAAGCAGAGGCCTTGCCAAACTGGCCGCAACTACCAAAAGCATCACGGTTAGAGATAAAAGCGTAGTCCATCTCCTCAAATCTTAAAAAGGGAAGAGAAAAAAGAAGTCAAAACCAAAGACGCCCTGAAAACAAAAAAAGAAAAAAGAAAAAAGAAAAAAGAGGTCGAAGCACAAACACTCACCCAGAGATCAAGGCCAGTAATGCTCCTCAAAACAGCACCATCGTATATTTCTTTAAGGGTCTTACCCTCTATCTCGGAATAGAGAGGGTCGAGGGCAGAGACTACTTCCTCGGTGTTCTTAAGCAAGTCAAGATCCATGGGGATCGCGATAGTCCTCGTGGACCCCTCCAACCTTATCTCAAGCTGGGTAAGCCCTGTTTTCATCATCCTCAGGTTGTCCGCATCAACGTCAAAACCTGATTCATCGCCCTCCTCAGCAATGCCTTTGCCCATATCATTAGCCGGCAAAAAGGTATCTGCAACTGTTCGAGAGGTCGATGCCTCCTCTTACCGTGAAGTGCGAAGAACATCAGATGTCGTCCCTTCAGTCTCCATCACCACAGAAGGAAGAGAAGCATCCACGTCGGCTCCCACTGACCTAGGAACCTCATAACCCAGCTTAATATCATCTCCCACGAAAATGGTCGTCGTATCAAGCAGCCAAAAGTCCTCTTCCATCGCATCAACGGCCCAGGTGACTCTGTCAACAACATGCACGGACCTTCTCTTTCGAGGCAGGAGATCTCCATCACTAGGCAAATGTTCATCGTCCTCGTTGATGTGAGAATAAATTCGGATGCAGTAGCAAGGGGAACTGGAACAAAGATAGGATCAGTCGCGATCAAAACAAAAACTGAGGACGCGGTAGCCTTCCTCTTCCAAAACGAGGGCGCGGGACCTCTCGACCTCCTCGCATACCTCCTGACCAAAGGTAAGAAAAAACAAGAAAAGGAAAAATCAGTGAAGGAAAACCAAAAGAAAAAGAGTTAATACGCTGATGGTAAAAAGGAAATTACCAGTCGAAGGGAGAGCATGCCCGAACTTCTTGAAAAAACTTGGCCATTCACTAATCCCTACGATGTGAGGGAGAATATGAGCGTCTAAAAGAGGAGGCGAGGTCTTGGCTGCAAAAGAAGAAGGCGAGAAGTCAAAGTTAAGGACCGAACACGGGGGAGAGACCAAAGTACTTACGAGTATAGTTCCAAGCCTCAGGAAAGTCGTTGGCATTGGTCACAACGTCCCCAGTTCTGACATAAAAGAAGTTGAACCGGAATTGACGATTGGCCTTGTCGTCCATCTTCACCACCAGACATTTTCCCCCTCGGTTGCAAAGGTTCAGCATGGTTCCCTATAAAATCTAGGAGAAAATAGATGAATTAAATTTCGCAGTATTAATTCGACCCCGACCAGCTCAGCAAACTTGGTGAGCATCTTTTTGGCTTTATAGACGTGTGGCGCGAGCTGAGCACGGA
Organism: Nicotiana knightiana; assembly: GCA_005239525.1. Lineage (NCBI taxonomy): Eukaryota > Viridiplantae > Streptophyta > Magnoliopsida > Solanales > Solanaceae > Nicotiana > Nicotiana knightiana. Next base: position 36,869 of record ML395576.1, on the reverse strand, counting down.
AAATGTTGTAGTGATGACAGAATTCCTCCACCAGCGAAAGGAGGGGAAAAGAATATCCGACTTGGAAAAGGTATGCGTAGAGGGCGCAATACCCAGGACAGTAGGCTTGTACCATATCCACCTCGGCCGGGATCAACTAGATATGATTGGGAAGGCCAAATTTAGCCTTAAGCTCCGCCAATTCATTCACCATCGTCAATAACTGAAAATCTCCAGGCTAGGCCTCTGGTGATTTGGTGAAATCGGATCTGGAATCAGGGTTGCGTGGGATTATCACCTCCACCGACGGGAAGGTTCCATACTCAATGGTGGCGGAAATACTCTCCTCATGGGAGGGGAACACCACTTCCAAGGGAGAAACACGACTCCCCTCTCCAGCCTCAGAAGGTAAGTTAGACATGATTTAATGTAAGGAAAGATAATGACAAGCAAGAGGCAATGAATAAGTCACCGAAACAAAGAGTTGAAAGGATTCTGCAAAGAAGATGAAGGAGAAGCGATTGCTTAAATAGAAGAAAGAGTTTAGAAAAAGTTTCAAAATAAAAAAAACATCTTCCTATTTATAAGGTTTGAGAGGCACCAGAATCGAAACAGCGAGTCATGATTAGCACGGAGGTCGAAATGACAGAGCCAATTAAGGGTCTCACCTAAATCGATGCAATGCCTTGGGAAACGACGTCATTATGACGCATGATATCATGATGTCACTTTCCTCTTGGATCAGATGGCTCCAACAGACTTCCCGGGAAGTTCAAAAAATTTAAAATATACAGATCTCAGAGGCCCCGTAGCCCTGTCTCTGCGACCCCGGCCTCAACCAACTCTATAAAGTTGTATCATAAACAACATTGTCCGCTCACCGACCTCGTCCGCGGGATCGACCTCGTTAAGCGTAGAAACTAACTGTATGGGTCAAAATCCATCTTTAGTCAAAATGGTATTAGTAAAACATTCCTAGAACACCACGTGTCGCAACAATCTAACTATCAGCGAAGGTCGCGATCGAAGAGTTAGTGAAGACTAAAGTCAAGGAGTCGTCATCGAGGCCAAGGTCGAGCACCCTTGGCAGAGTTATAACGACTAATTTCAAGATAGGACACAAAAGAGAATATTCTAGTGGATATTCTCTGCATTTGTACTGTTAGAATTTTTAAGAACATGTTCCCTGTAAATGAAAAGAGACAATGATAGGGGACATGTGATGTTCATTTGTAAAATACTTTTTGGCGATCTTATTGCAAGGATACAAACACAACCTTTTCGCTAAGATTCTTGTCTACACTTTTTCACCAGATCCGAGAATAACTCGAATATTCAAAGGATTGTCCATCACTCATCATTATCAGAAAGAACATTCGTTGATTCAATCCTTTATTGGGCGACTCATTCATTCTATTTGCTTCAATGTTGTTTATTGCTACTCATTAATATTTAATGTTATGTTATTTCCTTTGACTTCTTAAATATTGATTGTATGTTGTCGCCGCTATTAGAATACACCCACATAGTGTTTATTTCACTTCAAAGAACCTCATCTTTGGGATATTATTGTTAACTAGGATTAACTCTCATTTATATAAATTTAATTAGTAGAACCAAGATCTATATATTTATGTCAAACATGATACTTGAGCGAACAATCAACTATTGCCCTCATCGGACTTTTGATTATAAAGGTTCCAAGTAAAATATATGATCGCTTTCAAATAATATAATACAATATAATATAGAGGAATTAACTCAAATGGCTACCCACCTAATCTCTTAAACTAAAAATAGCCGAGGGTATGTATAATATATGTGTAATTTATGAATACTATATGTATAGCTGGGTAAAGTTAATGTATAATCTATGTACACCAACTAGAAAAAGTAGTCATTGAATGTGTCGGTTATTTATTTAACAATCCCTTCAATATATACACTTATGTATTCAGAATGCCGAAGTTGACACTTATTATTGTTATTTTCTGGGCCCAAACACTAAGCAACAACATAAATGGACGGGTAATTAGGGTAAAAATAGCACGGGCTAGCCAGTTTTCGGACTGGTCATTTAAAAATAGCCAGCGTTTGCCAAGTCATTCAAAAATAGTCATTATTTTGCTGCAACAGAGACCGGTCCAGCATAATATACTGGAGTTTGGTGCACCTGTGTATGAACTTTCAGCATATTATGCTGGAACTCAAACACGCGAAAAGTTCCAGTATAATATACTGGAGATTCGAGCACATGTGTATGAACTTCTAGCATATTATGTTGGACCGGTATACTTTGTTGAAACTCCAGTATAATATACTGGAATTCCAGTATAATTATACTGGAATTCCAGTATACTTTGTTGGAACTCCAGTATAATATGCTGGAGTTCCAGCAAAGTATACTGGAGTATTTTTTGAATTTTGAACAGAGTTCTTGTTCAAATTTATCTTTACATGAAAAATGACTAAATTTTGATTACTTTTAAAATTATGGCTATTTTTAAATAACCACTTGTAAATCTAACTATTTTTGAATTTCTCCCGTACTTGGCTAGTCATGCCCATCGATTAATGGTCTGACATGGTCCATCGTAGCTAAAAGAAACTTTTAGTTTTAGGTGGCATTCCACTTGGATAAACAGTTTGGTTTTGGTTTTGGTTTCGTTTTGATTTTGGTCTGACTATGAGAAAGATTCTTATTCAACCAAGTTACTTATTAGATAATTATAAGAAAATAAATATTTATGAACAATTAATAGCTTGATAAGACAATAGCTACTCTATTGATTTATATAATTATAAGAATCCGGAACTACCTCTATAAAAATCGTAAAGGTGAACTTAGTTAAAACGTAGTAAAAAACTTATGTGCATCACTCCATTAGTGGCTTGTATTAGGATATTTTGGTTCACAAATCCTACTAACATTTCGTAGTTTTATTCACCCAAGCATATTCACTAGCTACTTGCGAATCTACTACTCCATTTTCCAACCTTTTCCAAGTTCTTTCTCCTCAAATGGGGTACTGATACCAGTCCACCTACACAAGTTTTGCAAATTTAATACAGTCAGATCTTTTCATAACATTCCTATATAATAACACTTCGCTATAAAAGTCAAGTTTTTCCGGAATTAATTTTCATGTTATATTATATTATGTTCTCTATAACAACACTTCGCTATAATATCCAAAAATATTCGGAACAAACAAGAGCGCTATAGAAAGGTTTGACTGCATTATTTTTTTGTTTCTCGTTTGATATATATTACTTGTTTTTGGAGTTCGATTAATTCAAATCACACAAATAACTTCCATTTTAGAAGTAAAATACTTCTTATGAAAGATGATTTTGTTTTCGTAACGTCAATTCGAAACTTCTAATTTTTTATTATATAGAAGAGTGAATAGGAGGTTGACCAAGGGCATAATGGTCATTTCAAATATATTAGTGCATTGTTTGCTTCTATACTAGGCTCAAAAGTTTGGTTGTGGGTTCTTAATCACAGGAAAAACCAAAACTTACGTGGACATAAGCTATTAAATTCTTTAGGTGGATCCCACTTTCCATTCAACTATCTTCATTAAATGCATGACTTGATTGTTATTATTATTTTTTCAATAAGTACTTTTAACTAGAAAAATTATCTTTTTGATAATTTTATAATTCAAATGTTCACCTGATTAAAAATACTAGGGTCACATACATTTATATATGACAATCCTATTATCTCCTTAAGAAACATTATTTGATTTATTTTATTTATTAACTATTCTAGGTAAAGAATATTTCATTAAAAAAGAATTAGTGATAATGTATGTAGATTTACATTCAAATTTTATTATATCATTATCAATTGATATCATTTTGTACAAAGTTATCATTAAGTTGCAATTTCAATTGGAATACTTTATAAAATTCAGAAAAAAAATATTTAAGAATAAAATATAGTTTCAAGCCCCCTTTTTAATTATAAAATATTAAAAATTTGTTCAAATTGTTAAATATTACGACACTTAATTTGTGAAACTTTTTTCTTTTAAAAATTATTATATATTAAGAAATATGAGAAGTATCATCATACAAGATTATACTTCTCCCTTTATGATCGAAGTTAGTTGAGTACATGCTCTATTCAATAAGAATAGGTACGCATAGACCACATCCAAAAATCATGTCATCATCTGTTGTTGTTGTTGGTGCCTCGGCCTCTTCCTGCTCTGCTGCTTACTCGAGAAACCTTAGCATCAACAAAACTAGTGTTTCCATCCATCCCCCAAATTGTCCACCGCTCCATGCCAGGTATTCAATTCATATCTCTTGAAATGTTTGATCATCATTTGAGAAAACACATTTTTATTTATTTAATGAGTATGTTACTCCCTCCGTTCATTTTTACTTGTCCACTATTGACTTTTCACCCCTTTAAGAAATAATAAATAAAATACATAATATACCATGATACCTATATTAATTAGTGTATAGTCTTATTAGATTTGATAAATGATTCGGAATGAGTAATTAATGCTAAGGCTAAAACAGGAAAATATAATTATTTTTCTCTTGATATGCGAAAAGTGACAAGTAAAAATAAAAATTTATTTTTAGTATACTTGACAACTAAAAGTGAACGGAGAGAGTATATCGTAATATGAGTTCGAATTGTGGAATCAGTCAAGTGTCAGGAAGGCGGGCTACATCATACCTCTTAGAGGTGCGACCATTCTCTAGACCCTCTATGAATGCAGTGGCGGAGCCAGTAATTTAAATAAGGAGCGTCAAAATATTAAAAAGTAAACACACGAAGAAAGTAAGGGGAGTCAACATATAACATATATATACAAAAATCAAATTTTGGCCTAAGTAGACAGTGTGGCTCCGTCACTGTGTGAATGTGTGATACTTCGTGCATCGAGCTGTTCTTTTTTTTGTTATGCTGGCTTGATTATTTTCTTGGGTCAATCATATAAAATTATTTTTGATTTTTCAACGGTGTGTTCTTAATTGTGGACTTTTTTTTACTTGAGCTGGACAGAAAACTAGAATAATCCACAATTAGTTACGTTAGATTGAAACTCCAACTACCAACCGACCATTCTTGTTCGTAGTGATTGAGAGAGTCCTCTTCATACCACTAGATCAAGAGTTCGACTCTGGTGCCACAAACAAAAAGAAACTCCGGCTAACAAGAAGCCCAAATTAAATCATATGAAGCCCTATAGATGTCCACTCTTATTTTCTCCCGGTGGGGAATGCAATAGTCTAGCTATAGAGGTACAATTTGATTTTTCACTTTGACTTTGTACTAATTTGGAGTTAATTTTTCATTTTTTTTATAATATAAAGAGATGAAATTCTTTTGCAAACAGTGCACTCAAAACTCTTCTTCGATCCTCAGTACATTATCAAGTGAAATTGTGCATCATTGCATTCATACAACTTTTACTGTGGCGATTAAAGCCAATTTGATTAGAATTTAGAGTGATCGAGATATTAATTTATTTATAATATTATGTCATTCAACTAGATCAAAATATAAATTTTCTTGTTAAAATTCTTAATAATTAAAAATCACGATTATTATTTCAAAGAACCAAAAAATACCTTTTCATCAACTATTTAAGAATAACATTAATATGCTTTATTATTCAAATTTTGATTAGTATAAAAAGAAAAAAGTAATACATTAACACAACTGAAAAACTAAAAGAATAAAACTATATATCATTCAATTTAAACAATGAGAAAAATACATGTTGACTTATTTTTCAACTGGCTTTTTAATTATTATTTAATAGTAATTAATTTAAGGTTTAGTGGTGCAAAATTCTTTTAAAATAAAAAAGTGTAGACCCTATGTAGAAATAATTTAAATTCTACTTGAATTATTATCTACTCTTTGTATAATAAAGCATTAAACTCGACAAGTATTTCAAAGTGATTGATATAGTAATACGATTTCAGAAAAATTAAAATGCACATAATGCAAAAGATAAATAACAATACATGTAATCGTAGTTCTATACGTTATTACACAAAAGCCTATTCTCTTTCTTGTTTCCCTAAAGGCGTAAAAATTGTGTAATTAACAATAAACCAAAAAATATTAAAAGGAAGAAAATAAGAAGAAGAAGAAGAAGAAGAAGAAGAAAAACAACAACAATTGGGCCCGTGCATCACACAGGTACAGCATCTAGTAATGATAGAAATGTAGTACCTACCATTCCACTACTAACTTTGGTGATTTTACAACCCCCTAAAAAAAAAGAAGAGATGGATCTCCCTATGTAGAGATGATCAGATTATTACAACAATAATAACAGATTCAGTGTAATATGAAGTGACGTTTGAGAAGAATAATGTATTCGCAGACTTTACCCTATGAGAAAATAGAAGGAATATTTTCGATAGATCCTTAGTTTAAGAAACGATGAAAAGAAAAAGCGATGGTAACAAATAGTAACACCATTAAAATAACAAAAAAATCAAAGCAAAAGAAATATCAAGTCGTGATAGATTATTATTTTGTAGGATGAGGAAATGAAAATCCAAATTATGTTGCAGATGGTAGGAACCATTCACCATAAGACTCGTCGACTAGTATGTAACACATTTGCCACATAAGCTTAAGATAACATAATTCCACGTGTAAATCTGCACACCACACTCAAATACTCAACCTTTCTGGATATTTAGGTTTACAAAGTTGTTCCAAATCCACAGATTTTGATAGATAGACTTTATGCTACTACATTTTCGTTAATTCCATAACCAATCTCAGAAACTTTCTTTTTTTCCTTTTCCTCTGTTCTTTATCAATGTCTACTCTCTGATTTTCAAGAACCCATTTTTATTTCCATGGCTTTGCCTCAAATCTTACCTTCTTCTTCTTCTTTCACTCACAAATCCCACTTAATAAACCCTAGTAATAATTCCTTTTTAACCCCTCAATCTAATCCCCAATGTCACTTTACCCCTCAATCACTCCTCCACCGCCGGCGCCGCCGTAATAATTACACACTCCGATGCTCAGCCTCTTCCTTCCCGGAGAAACACCACACCGGCAGCTCACCCAACTCCGACGACGTTGTTGAGCTCCCACTTTTCCCTCTCCCTCTTGTACTCTTCCCCGGTGCTATCCTCCCGCTCCAAATTTTCGAGTTCCGTTACCGTATAATGATGCATACACTCCTCCAAACCGACCTCCGTTTCGGCGTTATTTACTCCGATAGCGCTACCGGAACCGCCGACGTCGGCTGCGTCGGCGAAGTCGTTAAACACGAACGCCTCGTCGACGACCGGTTTTTTCTAATCTGTAAAGGACAAGAACGGTTCCGGGTCAGTAAACTCGTCCGGTCCAAACCGTACTTAGTTGCTGAGGTGACGTGGCTGGAAGACCGTCCGTCAGCTAACGAAGAAGATGACGTGGAAGGTTTAGCTAACGAAGTGGAAAATTACATGAAAGACGTGATCCGTTTGTCTAACAGATTGAACGGGAAAGCTGAAAAGGAGGCAACAGATTTACGACGGAATTTATTTCCGACGCCGTTTTCGTTTTTCGTTGGGAGTACGTTTGAAGGAGCCCCACGGGAACAACAAGCGTTGCTTGAGTTAGAAGATACAGCTGTGAGATTGAAAAGGGAAAAGGAAACTTTGAGGAATACTTTGAATTATTTAACTGCTGCTTCTGCTGTTAAGGATGTCTTCCCATCTTCGTGATGAAAAATGACTTCTTAGGTTGGTTTACTTATTATTAATGGAAATCGCGGTTTCTGTAATTTATATACACGGTGGTGATGAATTGTGTTATGAATTTGTAAATTTTGATGCCTAATACTAGTTTCGAAAGGTTTTATAGTGTTGGTCTTGATTTGTGTTTTGGTGCAACTGTTGGATGGATTAACTTCTGCAGAAATTGTGTGTTTTCCTTGCAGTTCGAATTAGATTGAGTATGAATTGATCGGAAAGCAATTATCTTTATAGGCTTGTAAGTGAGATTGATTTTGTGATCCATCTTTGATTTCAAGCAGTTAATGTTAGCTTATTATATTAGCCAAGGCCCGAAGCAATGATCTACATTCATGTCTTTAGCAATGTTGAGAATGTAAGCTAAACCAGCAAGGGAAGAACATTCTCTTGCACGAGGGAGTTTAACATCTTCTCTTGCTAGTTACTGTGTTTATATGCACAAATATATGCTGCAGTCTTGCATCATGCTCTCTTCAGGAGTATTTTACTATGCTTGCAACAATCTAATTACAATGTCCATCGTTGGAAAGAAACTGTGCAGCGTTGCTGTCAATCTATGACAGCAACTATGCTGCATGAGTAGTTTTTTAGTTATTGGTACTTTGATCTACCTCCTTCGTTTGAATATGAATTGATCAAAAAGCAATGATCTTTAGGCTTGTGAGTATTTGTATACAATCTTTGATTTCAAGCAGTTAATGTGGTGTTAACTCTCGCATCCAGCATCTTCGGCAATAAGGATTAGGGAGATTGCCTGTTTGGCCAAGCTTCTAAAATCAGTTTATTTTGACAAGTACTTTTTTTCAAAAGCGTCTTTTTGAAAAATACTTCCGAACAACAATTAGTGTTTGACCAAGCTAAAAAAGTGTTTTTAAGTATATATTTTTCTGAAAGGTGCTTTTCAAAAAAGTGCTTTTGGGTAGAAGCTGCATTTTTCCGCTTCTCCAAAACTGCTTCTGATTCTACTCAAAAACGCTTTTTTTTTTATACAAGCTTGGGCAAACACTTCAACTTTGAAAAAAAAGTACTTGTTTTGAAAACAAAGTGATTAAGCCTTGGAGAAGCTTGGCCAAACAGGCTATAGTTTGAATATGAATTGATAAAAAAGGAATGATCTTTTTAGGCTTGAGAGTATGTGTATACCATCTTTAATTTTGTGCAGTTGATGTGATTTTGCATTCAGCATCTTCGGCTGCGGGGACTAGGGAGATTACTAGCTAAACCAGCAAGAAAGAATAGTCTTTTGCAGATTGGGACCTTAACATTTCTCTTGCTAGTTTTCAGTGTTATACACACACAAATAGATGCTGGAATCTTGCATCATGCTCTCTTCCTCTTCAAAGAGAGTGATGAATACAAATGTTCAGGAGTATTTTACTTGCTCGCAGCAGTCTAATTACAACATCCACCAGTGGAAAGTCACTCTGCAGCATTTCTCTTACTATGACAGCAACTATGCTGCAGAGTAATTTTTGGTAACATGCACTTTGATTACCTTCTTAGTCCTTGATCTATCAGTATTCTTGCTGTCTTTAATACTATGCATTGGCAGACGCCAGAATCCACCCCTCATAAGCCAGAGAAACGTTGCACTGCGACTATTTTTTTCTACAGTAGTTTTCAAATGTCAGCTTACTGATTTAAAACATCTTTTCTTGCTAATGTTGGGACTAGAACTTGCAAATGTTACCAACTAGCTCCCAGCTGCACATTTGGGGGACTTGATGTGAAGATGTATCTTCTTTAAAGAACAGAGCAACATTTGAAGCTGTTGGACCAGATATACGTCACCGGTTATAACAGTGATTGCTTGTTATTAGTAGCATCATCCCGCATTAACAAATATGGTTTCTAAGTTCTAATTAGAGCTAAACGAGTACCTCTTTGACCGTTCTCCTTGCTTGAGAATGTAAATATGTCAGTAAGGCTTCTGGGACAAATACTTCCTTAAACATGGTTCCTCTCCTTTCTTTCCCGAAATCATTTGTTGATTTTAGTCCTTCCCTGAAAGCATTTGCTGATATTAGTCCCCCAGAATCATTTCTACTCATGTGCCATGCAGTTTGTGTCTGTTAATGGGCAACTTTCAGGTAGTGATGCCTACTCTGATGTTGGCATATCGAGATACTAGGAGTGTTCCAAAGGCTATGCTTTACAGCAATCCACATTTACCTCTTGGTCTTGTACACCAAAGGTATTTCTGTTTGGTGGCACCATATATATTGATCTTTCAAGTTCCATTTTTCTTGAAACGTACTTGTTCAGCCATCCAATCTGTATCCTCAGCAGCTTCAACAGCGCAACTGATTTTACATTGAGCTGGTTGAATTGTTGTATATATCTAAAAGCTTAACGGTAAAGTCCAAACGACAACAGCAAACCTAGTGTAATTTCACAAGTGGAGTCTGAGGAGAGTGGAGTGTATGCAGACTTTACCTTTATCTTACGAAGGTAGAGAGACTGTTTCAGAAAGACCCACAGCTCAAGAAAAAATGAAAAAAAAGCAAAAGCAACAATGTACTTTTATTTATTTTTGGTCTTTGGTATGTCCCTTGAGATGGAAATTTGATCTTTGTTTCCCCATTCATGTGAAAGTCTTTGGTTAATAGGTAACGCAGAGGCGCTAGTTCTAGATCTCTGCCTGCTCTAATATGTGAACAATCATCATGAATATGTAAGCTGGAATTTGCAAACCACACAATCCTAGACGAAGGCATAGACTTTAAGGCGATATGGACTTGGAGAAAAGTAGGAGTGTCAAATGGGACGGTTGGCCGATTTTGGGCGGGTCAAACCGGGTTGAGTCAATAATTGAACGGGTCATTTGATTCGCCTAATAGTTATTTGGGCTAAAATGGGCTGGGTCACGAACAAAAAAACCAAACATGCCCACCAAGCAACTGAAGCATTCAACATAAACTCATCCAAAATTGCGCCAACAGGAATGCATTCAAAGGACAAAGAAGTGGCAAAACCCAAAGACAAAACAAAGCAATTAAAACCCCTCCAAAATCAGCATTCGGAAGAGAGCTAAGCATTGGCACATACTTAAAGTTTGTTAGATTTCTGGAAATGTTTCTTCCAGCTGATATTTTGTCCCTAATCTGATGAAATATCCATCACCTTGTCAATTTCTCAAAACCAAAAACTAATATATAGCTGTAAGAAGTAGTTACTCTACCTGAAGGGTGAGACAGAAACAAAATCATAATTTTTTTATAAACGATGCTTATGAGTATTTTGCTATGCTCACAGCAGTCTGTGCAGAATCCACCATTGCATAAGCCTGCAATTAGATTCATTGAATGTTCTTAATCTGAGGCAACAGCTTGCCTTTGTATAAACTGAGGTAAAAGATGGTGTAATTTGCATTCACGATATTATCAGAATCAATGGGGGAGAAAGGACTTCAGGAAAAGAAGATGAATGCCCAACTTAACATGCAATCTCAATGGAAATGATGGCTTGCTCTTATGTAACATATAGTTTCAGGAATCTAGTATTACTTTATGAGATGAAAGGAATAGCAAATGAACTCTCTGCAGTTTCCCAACTAATTTACTGACAGAATACTATAGTACCATGGTGATAACAAGGTTGTCATCTGATAACTGAAATGTCTGAAATACTACTAAAATACTAGCCGATAACATGATACAAGAGTTACAGTAGGAATGATCGTCTGACCACCAGCAACATTTATCAGTTTTTACACAAACAGCATTTTATCTAGCAACAACAAGACATATATATGTAATTAAAAGGGGTAGATGTGTACCCCCACATAGTGTAATTCCCTAGCTGAAAACTAATTTCGTGCAGCAAATCCACAACATCATAAATATAGCTAAAAGATTATGATGCTGCGGCAAGCTCCTACACCTAGAAAGGGTAAATCAGACCTCCGAACTTTCCAGAAAATGCTTCCTTCTGAGGCTGTTGCACTATAGTTGCATTGCTCATTCGCTGCATTTAAAACAAATTAACTGTGAAAACTACAGTAGCAAAAGGTAAAAGGAAACGAACATGAACAGCACATCAAGAGAAATTGGCTTTGGTTTAATGGTTATTTCATCTCTGTCAACAATGAAATGGCAATGAGCGAACCTTTTCAGAATAACTTGGCTTATCTCATTAATGAGAGACAGATAACACGAGATGCCTCATCTAATCTCTAAATTGATATTTCATGTTGTATGGGTCCTAATAGGATAAGAGATGTGTCAAATACAGAAAGGAAATGCAGAAGTGGAGATATACCTTGAGGCAGAGGTTCCGGCTTGTGTCACATATTGGATAATCATGCGGGCAACAGTGGCGTCCATCTTTACAACACACTGCAGAATCCAAGCCACAACATTTCCAAGAAAGGCATACTCCAAGAAGCCTCCAACCACAGCAGCAGGTTTCACCTTGACCACATGAGGTAAACATACTGCATTTGGTCGGACCAGGAGATGGAGGAGATGGTGGATTTGGGCTACTCTTAGTTGGATATGAAGCTAGCTTATTGATCCCACAGATCCCTTCTTGATTCCCACTATTACGCTGCATGTGCATATAACCGTTTATTCCCCAGCTTGTTCCCCATGAATTTTTTATAATCCAGTAATCAACTCCATTTTCGGAACCATAGCCCACAATCAATACTGCATGATCTAATGCTGTAGAACACGGTCCAGTGAATATCCCCTGCAACACAAAGATAGCAGCTTTACATTTCTCTCCCACAAATAATTTAACTGATTAGGAGATTGGTAGTTTAGAGTTGGCAGATACCTTCGAATATGATTGAAATGCTCTCTCACTGCCGCATATCCCAACACTCACGGGTTGCTTTGCCACAGCTTTTAGAAGCTTGTCCTCATCATTTTGGGGAACATCAGTATATCCATCAATGGTTACAACACGTCTTTGTAGCTGCAAAGTTGACAAGTTAAGCAAGGCAATCAATCATATGTTAATGTTGTCCATAATTGTTTTATCCGGAATAAATTTATCTTAGGTTCTCTATATTAATTATGGGATCCAGAAGCAGGAGAACATATATAGGACCAAAAACAGATTTAGTACAAGAATAGGAGCAAGAAGATGAGAGAACAATTAGGTACCTTGTTTTTGTTGCATGTTCCTTCTCTTTCATTAAAGGGGTAATCCTCTTCAGTATCAATACCACCATTCTTTTTGACAAATTCAAAAGCATAGTCCATCAATCCACCTCCACAGCCGTCATTGTAACTTTTGTCGCAATCAATTAACTCCTGCTCAGAGAGACTCACAAGAGATCCAGAGACAATCTTGTTGATACCTTCAATTGCTCCAGTGGCTGAGAATGACCAGCAAGCACCTGGGAAAATGAAACAGAAGTAACTGGTTTTAGTTACAGAAGCTAGTAGCTGAGATTAAGTAAATGGAATGATAATAGAATGACAGTGTTGTGGACAAGGGCAAATTTGATTCAAATTATCTCAGAACAATTCACAAAAAGGCTAGATCTTCACTTCCGTCCTATATTCAGGCTGAAATTACCAGACATACTTGAGAAACATATAGGCAGTGATAATTTTTAAGACTAAACTTCACTTAGAGAGAATTGTGTGCAGTCATAAAAGCTGATTTGCCGAAGTAACAAGTCTAAGAGCTCGTTTGGATGGGCTTATTTTAAGTGACTTTTAAGCCAAAAAGCTTTTAAGTCATAAATTAGGAATTCTAGCTTTTGGCTTTTGGCTTGTTTTTGTCATTTTAACTTAAAAACAAGTGTTTAGAAGCACTTTTTACAGAAAAGTTATTTTGGCTTAAAAGCACTTAAAATAAGTCAATCCAAACGGGCTCTAAGTCCCTGAAGCAAATTCTTCATTGGGAAGAAAATATAGTTCCGCGTATCTAACAGCCAAATTAGTTGCTATAAAACATCACACTAGTATGTGACAATGGTCGAAAACAGGACCAAGAAATGGATCATTGGATATTTATATTTATTTCTATTTTTACAACTTAAAGGACATGATGTTAAGACTGAAGCTGGTAGTCCAGTTTTGATTGTGATGCAAATGAATGGATGTGGAAAGTACTATTCTCTGGAAGACAGAAGACAGAAGACCACTAACCACCTCAGTTGCTCATACCAGATAGTAAGGAGATCTCCCCTAATCTATTCAACAAAGTTCACTGGAAAGAAATAAACAATGAAATGGCAGATCTCTGAGCAGTCAGGTGAAGTTTATGGTCCAGTTGTTAAAAAGAATGACAGTTCAACCATATTTTACTCCTCGGATGTGCTCTATTCATGATCTTTGCGATACCATTTCTTGCTAATCCACTAATCAATAAAGAATGAGATACTATAACAGTATGTCCTATTACTGTTATCTTCCAGTCACTCTGAAGAACTGGCTTTCACATACATAGAGACGAAAATTGGAAGTAAGAAACAACAACAACAAACCCAATGGAATCTCATAAGTGGGGTCTGGGAGGGTAATGTATACGCAGACCTTATCTCTATCTTATGAAGGTGGAGAGGCTATTTCTGATAGACCCTCGGATCAAGAACAGTGAGAAAATTGGAAATATGAAACAAACAGTATATTAATTTCTAATCAACTCAGGACGAGCTCATGAGGCTAAGTTTCAACAACAACAACAACAACTATATGAATATTCATTCCACTTCATCTTGATTCCAATACCTAATATTTGTCTTTTGGGGCAACTCAAGGGTTCCTAGAGCTAAGAATTCTCTAATTCTCACACTTCTCCCTATACAAACATCCAATACCTAACCAAACCGAAAGTGCTCCTGCCAAATACTGGACCCAATGTAAGTGCTAAGGCTAGGTTTCAGTGAAGTAAATTAGTCCTGAACTTCAACCTGTCAAATTATACAAGGAAAAACAAAAACAAAAAAGGGGTAGCTTCCAGGCAAGAGAAAAAAGCAAAACTAACATCACAACTTTCCATTGTCATTTGAGAAAAAAATCATCAAAATCCAAACTTTATAAAAATCTCAAATGTTGGCTCTACTATGCACAAGTTATATATCCTCCACATAAATGAAATCACTATAAAGATACAACTAAAAGATAAACTGAGCATACCACAACTGCCTTGATTTTTGACTTTAGTAACAGCTCCTTTCTCTCTCCAATCCAAAGAAGAAGGAATATCAACAACACCAACATCACTAAAAACTCCAGCAGAAGACGACCCAGTTTTCAATCTAATAAAATCATTAGCAGAAGAGGACAAACCCAAAAAAGAGTTCTTGAATTCATGGTGAGTGAGATCAGAAAAGGCATTGAGATCAAGGGTATAAGTGGAATTCCCCTTACTATTATGCTCTATAATATAAGCATAATTTTCTTCAAACACCTTGAGTCTGTACACCCTTTCTTGTTCAGAAGAATATGTCTTTCCATTTTGCTGACACCAAGTTTCAAAAAGATCAGAAATTGATGAACAAGTGCAAATTGGTCCTTGAAAAATTACAAGTACAAGAACCAAAGATGACCATAACCAACTCATGCCTTAGAAAATGGAGAGGTAAGAGAAAAATAGAAAAAGGGGGTTGGTTGATTTATGCAGTTAAGAATAAATATCGGAGCTACTTTAACCAAAGATTAAGAGAAACATGGGTTTTTTCTATTGGTACAGAATGGCTCCAAGTTTCTCTTTTCTAAGCCTCCAGATTCTTACAGTCGAAACAAACAATAGGAGTTTTAAGTTTCCAGTCTTTGCTAGTGACAATGACCAATAAAACACGTTTAACAAACAAGGGAAATGATAGTGTCGGATTACTTTGACAGCTTAGCCTTAGAGATAATCGGATACGAACTTTTCTTTCTTCTTCTCTTTTTTACCATAATTTAATTTTCTCTAACATATGGCTCAAATTCTGATAAACCAAATGTACGCCCTTGACCCTTGTTTGCCAATATGAAGGGATGTTCCTAAAAATCTAAAAAATTGAATCAAACTGATTACTGTACTTTTTAGGTGTAGTTTGATTTTAGTTTTGAATTTTAAAAACGGGTCAAATTTGGTTTGGTTTGATTTTGATTTTAATAAAAAAAATGAAAAAAAAGAACTAAACCGACAATAAAAATAGTTATTTATATTTATTATTAATGTGTGTGTGTCTCTTTCTCTCTCTCTCTCTCTCTATATATATATATATATTATTTTTTATATATAAAATTTCTAAAATTTTATGGTACATATTAATCATTTATATTTTTTGCCTAGTTCTTTGCTATTATAATAATCTAATTCTTTGCCTTTACATTCTAGTTTGATTAGTAGTTTTCTTTTGCTAAGTACAAGAATTTATTTCATGTATTTTTTACACATATAGCCGGGCCATATTAATTGTTTACTTTTTCTAGCCATGTATATATATTATACATCGAATATACACAATTATACATATATATTACATAATTATGCATATATTATACTTTCATCGGCTATTTTTAGTTTAAGTGCTAGGGTGAACGGCTATTTGGGTTAATTCTTCTATTAATTTTTAATTGAGTACTTTAATTATTCATCACTTTCTAATTCAATTATCATCAATATATCTTGGTAAATGATATATTCAAAAAGCAATTGATTTGATAGTGTTACGTTGAAAATGTAGTCGCCAGAATATGCGTTTGGTGGTGTATGTCTCATATTTAAGAAAACACTTAATGAAAACCGAAAAAATCAAAAAAATCGAAAAACTGACAAAAATCGAATCAAACTGAATTGATAAAAAATCGACTTAATTGGTTTGGTTTGGTTCCAATATTTGAAAACCGACTTACTTGGTTTGGTTTTTTTTAGGGAAAAACCAACCCAACAAGAACCATGAACACCCCTACCAATAACAATAAATCACATGAAACACCTTTTAAGTTTTTTTTTTTCTTACTCATTTCGAATATTACAAGGCTCTCTCGTAATTTACCTTTATATGTAATTATGACGTTTGGACAATATTTAGTTAAAGTTGAAATTGAAATATAGTATTGAAAGTTAAAAGTTATGTTTAGATATATACTTCATTTAGAAAAAAGTTGAAATTTGTATTTCACTTAAAATATTCCTTAAATAAACCTTTCTGTATTTTAAAAACTAAAGTTCAATTGCAAATAATGATGGTCATGCTATTATTTGCAATTACTTAACTTTTGTATACATTTTACTATCATAGTCCGAATTTAAAACATTATTTTCCCAAGAAAGTATTTTAGTTTATCTTCTTGTTTCACTTTGGCACTCCAAATGACTATAATTGTCATAACGGGAAATGTCTTCATACAAAGCATTGAAAATATTATGATTAATTATCACAAATGCGATAGTTTTTCACGGGGAGCATATCAATAAATCGTGTACTTCTTGAATTTAACATGAAAGATAAATCCAGTGTATAGGTCAAAATTCGACTAAAAAAATTCAACACGAAGAAGTGATTATCATAAGTAATTTAGTCGAGGTCGACCAGTGATTAACGAAACTTGTCGCCGAGCAGTCAACCTTGGCCAAGGTCAAGTGTTATGACCAACAGTAAAGTTAGTTTTGTACTGGGATCTTTAGAGGGAATATTCCATTGAATATTCTCTGTATTTGTACTTTTAGGATTATTTGGGAGAATGTCACATATAAATAGAATGAGAGATAACGCAAAAGGTATGTAATATTCTAAGTGATAAGAACTCTCTTGAAAAGCAAACTCTTTAGATAAATACAAAGAACACATTTCTAAGGAGATTCGTCTTTTTAGATTATTCCTTGTCATTTCCACTAGATCATAGAAAGTATTCGATATTCTCATAGATACTTGTCATTCATCATTGTCAGCGAGAGGAATCACGCACCTCATTCAATATTGGATGAATCTTCCTCTTTATTTACATTTGGTGTCATCTATTGCCATTTAGTATTTGATACTTCTAGCACTTTATTGCATTCAAAGATTTAATATCTAGTGCATTAAATCTGCCTCAACACTGTTTATATCTCCTACGTTACTCATCAT
This sequence comes from Nicotiana knightiana, assembly GCA_005239525.1. NCBI lineage: Eukaryota > Viridiplantae > Streptophyta > Magnoliopsida > Solanales > Solanaceae > Nicotiana > Nicotiana knightiana. Next base: position 19,114 of record ML395576.1, on the reverse strand, counting down.
AGATATGAAGTTATTATTTTTAACTAGGATTAACCTCTTAAATAATTGATTAATTAGTTTAATAAGAGATCAACTTTTTTGGTCGAACAATTTGACGCCGTCTGTGGGGATTTTCTAGTCAAAGTCTTAGTTTCTTTCAGATCTAAAAAAGAGAGAGAAACGCAAAACCCTATATTTTCTTGTGTGTACGGATTTGACATGGAAGGTAATAGAGAAGAAAAGATGAAGGCAGTAACCACCTTCAGCACCAACCTCTTAAACACCATCAACGAGATCGTTGAAACGGATGCTGAGGACGTAACTCCAAACGCCTCCCCCAGGCGGAGTGGTTCACCCTTTCCTCACGGTAGTATCACAACTTCACACGGTAAAGGAGCCTCCACGTCTACAACGGAAGAGGCACCACAAGCGGTGAAAAAGCTGCTCGAAGCCTGGTTGACAAATACGTTGACCAACATCCTTGACAAACTCGCCCAAAAGGCGAACAGAGAGAACGCAAGGACTTTCGTTGCACCAATAACAGACGAGCAACACAACCCTCCCCCCGTAACAGGTATCACTCACAATGTTAATAATGCAGGCGACGACACCCTCACGCGCCCCGAAACTCTTACCAAAAAGGGATGCCGGTCGGTTTGTTGATCAGCCGTACAATGACGAAGCCACACCGCATGCCATACCTAAAACCTTCAAAATGCAGCTGTACCTGAAAATATATGACGGTACGACGGACCCTGAGGATCATGTGACTCACTATGTCACTGCAGTAAAAGGAAACGACCCCGCCAAAGAACAAGTATCTTCCATATTATTGAAAAAGTTTGGTGAAACCCTCACTGGGGGTGCACTGACTTGGTATTCGCAACTGCCTGCGCGCTCCATTGAGACATTCGAAGAAATGGCCGACAAGTTTGTAACTGCCCATGCCGGAACTAAGAAAGCAGAGGTGAGAGTGAATGACATATTTTCCATCAAACAGTCAGCCGGTGAAGGACTGAGGGAATTCCTCGCTCGGTTCAACCGTGTAAGGATGACCTTACCGAATGTATCAGAAGGAATGGAAGTAGCAGCTTTCCAGAATGGGTTAAACAGGAGCGGTTCAAGGGCGACCAGAAAGCTGTTGAACCGGCTCATGAAGTATCCCCCGACCACTTGGAACGAGATACACAACGCCTATTGCGCCAAAGTCTGAGTTGACGAAGATGACCTCAATGGGCCAACCTAACGGTTGACCTCAGTACAAATTGAATCCAGGAAAGATCAGATAAATGACAATAGAAGAGACCTTGCAGGTCCACGACCCAACCTTGAAAGACATCAACCGTACGTTAGAGCTGCCATCATGCTGCCGCCCCCCCTCCCTCCCACCCGCGCCATGACGAAGGCCGATCTAGGCCAAGAACAGGGACTCACCAAAGTGAGAGAGGTATGCCTCCCTTACTATCTGCTCACAATTTATGTGTTTCTCCTTCTGAAATAGTCTACGCACTGAAGAAGCTCGGCCCAAAAGTGAAGTGGCCGCATAAGATGAGGTCCAACCCGAACACCAGAAAGTCAAATGCCCTCTGCGAATTCCACTAGGAACGGGGTCACAAAATCGAGGACTGCATCGCTCTAAGGCAAGAGGTCGTGAACATGCTTCACCAGAGGCACTTGAAAGAGCTGTTAAGCGACTGAGGAAGGGAGAACTTTGCTCGAGGACGCGAACAACATCAAGGTCCACCAAAACCGCCTTCTCCAGCTCGAACCATCCAAATGATCATCGGAGGGGGCGACAACGCATCAATCAACAGTGTAAAATTCATGACCACCCACAAGCTCCAACGGTCAATCACTCATATGAACGGTACGACGAACTCGAAAAAAGTATCATCTTCGATAAGTCAGATACCCACGATTTGGTTTTTCCTCACTATGATGCTCTTGTTATCACTTTACACATATTAGATACGGATGTGAAACGTATTATGGTTGATCATGGGAGCGGCGCGTGCATTATCCACCTTTGAGTACTTGAACAAATGAAACTTGAGGATAAGATAGTTCCACGCTGCATCACACTAAAGGGTTTTAACAATGCAGTTTAACGGACATATGGAGAAATCACACTCCCCTTCCTGGTCGGCGGCGTCACTCTAGAAACCACGGTCCACATCATGGATTAGTACACGACGTACAATGCCATCATATTTCAGACTTGGATACACGCAATGAAGGCCATCCTCTCCACCTTGTACCAAGTCATCAAATTTCCACCCTATGGGGAGTATTCAGCATCTGAGAGGAACAACACACTTACCCAGAATGCTATCGCATCGCACAGGATTGCACATACACCCAACAAATGAAGGCAAATCCAAAGAGGCATAACAATTAATAGGGTCGAGGTCGAGCGGTGATGAAGGGACGGACGTCATTAGAGACCCCGGAATCATAGAGGCCACAGGATCAACCGTAGAAGATCTCGAACCCATCCAACTCGACAAAAACGACCATAGCAAGAAAGCCTACATCGACCACAAACTTCAGGAACCAGGTAAACTCCATCATTTCTTAACTAACAACGCAAACTTGTTTTCCTTTTCCCATGCAAACATGCCGGGTATCTCGAAGGAGATAGCGACACACAAGTTGAACATCGACCTATTTCACCCTGGTAAGGAAAGTTAGGAGGATTTCAAATTTTGTAATAAACGATGCGGTCCACGAGGAGGTTGAAAAGCTGGTGGAAAACGGCTCCATCAGAGAATCAAAATGTCCCCAATGGGTCGCCAACGTAGTCATGGTGAAAAAGAAGAACGGAAAATGGCGGATGTGCGTAGACTTCACAGATTTGAACAAAGCATGCCTGAAATACTCATTCTCGCTGCCCCATATCGACCAGCTCATTGACGCAACAGCCAGGCACGAGTTATTAAGTTTCTTAGACGCTTAGTCGAGCTACAACCAGATCCTCATGAAAGAGGAAGATCAGGAAAAGACTAACTTCATCACCCACCAGGGGACGTATTGTTACAAGGTGATGCCTTTCGGACTGAAAAATGCAAGGGCGGCGTATCAGAGGTTGGTGAAAAAGATGTCCAAAGACCAACTCGGCAAAAACACGGAGGTCTACATCGACAATATGCTAGTCAAGTTAAAAAGGAAAGAGGATCACATCGACCACCTAAAAGAAGCCTTCGATATACTCTGGCGATATAGAATGAAACTGAACCTTGAAAAGTGCACCTTCAACGTAACCTCGGGGAAATTCCTCGGTTTACTAATATCACAAAGAGGCATCGAGGTCAACCCAGACCAATTCAAAGCTATAAAGAGAATACTAGAGAACTTAACCCGTAAGAAAAAGGTTCAGAGACTGACCGACCGTATAGCCGCCCTGTCGAGATTCATCTCACGGTCATCTGCCAGATGCCACAAGTTCTTTGGCGTACTCAAGAAAGACAATGGTCTCTAATGGAGCTCTGAGTGCGTCAACGCCCTGAAAGAGCTAAAGGCATACTTATCTTCACCCCCACTACTCTCTAAAGCAGAACCCGAAGAACGCCTCCTCATTTATCTGGCTGTGTCCGATGTGGCGGTGAGTGCAATCCTAGTCTGAGAAAATAAAGGTACGCAATATCCCATCTACTACATTAGCAAAAATTTAGTCGACGCCGAGACGAGGTATCCACACCTCGAAAGTTGGCCCTGGCTTTGGTCGTAGCTTCACAAAAGTTTAGACCCTACTTCCAGTGTCACCCCATCTCGGTAGTCACGACTTTTTCCCTGGGGAGTATTTTGTATAAACCCGAGATGTGGGGAAGATTGGCCAAATAGTCCATAGAGTTAAGCGAGCATGATATAACCTATCAACCGCGAATGGTGATAAAGTCGCAAGTGCTTGCCGACTTCATCGCCGATTCCAGCATAAAAATAATGCCTGAAGTCGAAAGAGAAGCCGCCAACACCTCCCCCAAAATACAGGACCTATGAGTTTTGTATCAAGACGGCTCCTCTAATGCAACGGGGTCTGGACTAGGACTCATGCTCGAGGTCCTGACAGTCGAAGTAATTCGCCAGTCCATAAGATGCTCGTACATGACTACCAATGAGGCCGAGTATGAGGCCTTGATTGCAGGATTAAGGCTAGAACTCAAGTACGGAGCAAAGCGAGTCATCCTACATTGCGACTCTCAGCCCGTCGTCAACCAAGTTACAGGAACTTTCCAAATTAAAGAGCAACAACGACAAAAATATCAAGCCGAGATCTGCAAGTTGTTGCCCGAATTCGATGAATGCCAGCTCGACCAAATCCCTCGAGCATAGAATATCGAAGCAGATGGTCTTGCCAAACTAACGGCAGCCACTAAAAGCATAACTGGAGAAGGAAACTTGGTCACTCTCCTCCACTCATCGATCGATAAAATCGAGGTAAGATCTATAAACCTAACTTGGGAATGGCGTAATCGTATTGTTACATACTTGCAGGACGACGTACTCCCAGATGATAAAAAAAGAATCCAAAAATATCCGAATGCAGGCGGCTAGGTACAACGTCATAAATAATGACTTGTACAAAAGAAAGTATGGCGGCCCCCTAGAAAAATGCTTGGGACTAAACCAGACATGACGCATTCTAGAAGAAGTCCACAAAGGCCACTGCGGAGCTCATTCCAGCAATCAAGATCTGGTCAGATGTCTCATATGAGCAGGCTACTACTGGCCCACCAAAAAAGAGGCCGCCGACTTCGTGAGAAAATGTGAACAATGCCAAAAATATGCCCCTATGATCCACCAAGCGGGCGAGCACCTCCACTCGGTCACCTCACCTTGGCCTTTCATCAAATAGGGGATGGACATCGTCGGCCCCCTCCCTGCAGGGCTTGAGGTAATGTACGATTTCTTTTAGTTTTAACTGACTATTTTTCCAAGTGGGTGGAAGCAGTGCATTCTCCCAGATACGCGAACAAGAAGTGATAGCCTTCATATGGAAGAATATTGTGTGCCGCTTCGGCCTCCCAAAAGAAATCAGTTGTGACAACGCGCCTCAATTCACCGGGAAAAATATCGTAGAGTTCTTTGAGAAATTTCATATCAAAATAATACTCTCCACGCCATACCATCCCGCGGGAAACGGGCAAGTGGAATCCTCCAACAAATCAATATTGAATATCATGAAGAAAAAGCTCGAGAACGCCAATGGACTATAGCCAGAACTACTGTCGGAAGTGCTATGGGCATACCGCACAAACCCGAAAACAAGCACAGGAGAGACGCCTTACTCATTAGTCTATGGGACTGATGCAGTAATACTATTCGAGGTCGGAGAACCAAGTCTGAGATATTCCCATGAGAACGGGTCGAGAAACGATGAAAGCAGAAGGCAGGACCTCGATGAAGCCGAAGAACGGAGAGATATGGCTTACATAAGGATGATCGCCCAAAAACAACAGGCAGAACGATACTACAACAAAAAAGCCAAGGTCAGACCGCTCAAGGTCGGGGACCACGTACTCAAGGCCAAAACACAGGCAAACAAGGATCCACGGGAAGGAAAACTGGGAACAAATTGGGACGGCCCATACAAAATCACATCAACAACAAACAAAGGGTCATTTCAACTGGAAACAATGGAAGGAAAACTACTACCAAACAACTGGAACATCGCCCACCTCAAGTACTTCAAATTCTATGGAAAAATGCTCTCTGAGTCGTACTCTTTTTCCCTCACCTGAGTTTATCCCAATTGTGTTTTCTCAGGGAGGTTCTTAACTAGGCGACGAGGAGAACATTTCGAGTTAAAGCGTGAGCAGGTGGGGACACGAGCTGATCAGTTTATTGCCCGACCTCTCAAATACTTCTCCAGGTCGACTAATGAAGGGACTAGATAGGCTGGGACTAGAATACCAGCCTGAGAAACATGTAAATTTCTCCAATATATATGTAAGCAAAGCATACAAGTACATGAAGTTCGCCTATGATTTCACCAAAACAATGTTGCATCAATTAAATCAAATAACGTTCGATCTCGTTCGGACTAACTAAGAGTAACATTCAACCTCGCTTGAATTAACTGACATTCGACCTCGCTCGGATCAATCAAAATAACGTTCGACCTCGTTCGAACTAATTAAGAGTAACATTCGACCTCGCTCGAATTAACTCACATTCGACCTCGCTCGAATTAACTCACATTCGACCTCACTCGAATCAATCAAAATAATGTTCGACTTCGTTCGAACTAATTAAGAGTAACATTCGACCTCGCTCGAATTAACTCACATCCGACCTCATTCGAACTAACTAAGAGTAACATTCGATCTCGCTCGAATTAACTCACATTCGACATCGATCGAATCAATTAACGTAACATTCGACCTCATTCGAATTAATTAAGGTGACATTCAACTTCGCTCAAATTAATGAAACCACATTCGATCTCGCTCGAATTAAGTCACACTCGACCCTGTTCGAGTTAACGTCTACCAACACGGCCACGACTAAATCCAAAGTTCTTCTAATTGAGGAAACCAAATGAGGAAAATATCCAAGATAAAATAGAGAAGATTCAGAAACAAATAGCAAAAGTAGCATTCCAATTCAAAAAGATATATTTACAAGGGTTAAATAGACACCCGCAAAAGTAAACACAAAAATTACAAAAAGGCATAATTATTCAGCAGCACCGTCTCCACCATCGCCCTCGCCATCAAAGTATTCGTCCTTATACCAGGCACCTTGCTCAATCCCGTCTAAGTCCCCTTCTTCATAACCAACACCCGGTGTAGCAGGATCATAACCACAAGCAACCCGATTTGCGCGCGCCTTAGCACGAGCATCCTCAAACTCAGCCTCAGAAACCCTCCCCGCCGTCATCAAATCCCTGAATATGTCTAGTTGGGCCTCAGCGTGGATCCACTTCTCGTACAAAAACTGCGGAACATCGAGATAAGTGGAAGTGTGAGAGGAGGATGACTGAGCCAATAGTTGCGCCTTTTCGATCTCGAGAACGGCAATCTGATCACTAAAGTTTGAAACCTCTTTCTCAAGCCCCCCAATTCGCTCATCAAGTCGTGCTTCCCTGAGCAGGCCGTCTTTGCATCATTCTCCCGCTCGTGCTGGAGGATGCGGATGGCATCTTCTAACGCCGCCATATTCGCCAGAGCCGTCACCCTAGTCTCCTTGGCCTTCTCCAACTCTGCCGCCTTCTCGATCACCTCATCACTCAAATTGTTAGCTCTGATTGAACTCTGTTCAAGCTCGGCCCGTAGAGATGCCACTTGGGTCTGAAGGTCTGCATACTCACTTGACCCCCTTGCTCACTTTGAGCTCGTCCTCTTTATCTCTAAGTAGTCCCTCGAGCTTGCTGCATTTACCGATGACTCTCATAAGTTCATCGTCTTTCTGCTTCAGCTCATCCATAATGGTCTGGAAGTTTCCATCCACACCGAATCACTTACAGATCTCACGGTGCTTGACACGGTACTCACGGTACTTCCTCTCCATTTTCTTGAAAATAGCTTTCCGAGAGAAAGCAGAAGAAAAAGGAAGCCAGTCTAAAAATAAAGAAGGAAAAATGTAAGGCACAAAAACTAGAAAGATCAGAAACTTACCCTCAAGGCGAGGCCGACTATGCCCGACGACAGGACGACATCATCGAACTTCTGTAAGGTCCTGGCCTCGACGTTAGAGAAGAGAGGGCCTAAAGAGGGAACCATTTTCTCTGTATCCACTAGTAAGTCGTGGTCTAGGGGGACGACTATGGTGCGAGTGGATCTCTCTAACCTTACCTCCACCTGAGTAAACACTTCAGTAAACATCCGCACCTCTTCAGGGTCGACGTTAGAACTGGTCTCATAGCCGTCCAAGGCAACACTCTTCCCTCTCTCCTCGGCTGACGAAGGAACGCCAACCTGTCCTGAGGATGACGTGTCGCTCCTTGGCACAACCTCCGCAGCCTCAGGTATCCCTTCTTCTTCAACAATGACCTAGGGAAAAGGAACATCTCCCACGACTTTTGTAGGCGGCGGAGCCACAGTTGGAAAGTCCACTTCACTCTCCGATGCAGCCACGACCGGCTAAGAGTTTCCCCTTGTCGATTCCTCGGCTCTAGCTATCTCATCACCGACTTCCACCCTCTTTCTTTTAAGCGGAACCAATTAATCCTCGCGGTGACGACTCATCTACCAAATGTAACACGGGAGGATCCGAAATCTCTATTGTTGGGGCCGATGACCGTCGACTAGGTCTGCGCAATGCCGAGGTCTGGGAAGAAGTGGCCGTCTGAACAGACTTGCCCGCAGTCGCAACAAGTGAAGATCCGTCGTAGCACTCGATTGCCGGAAGGCGGGGGTAGGAGCCTTCGCCTTTCCCGAAGCTCTCTGACCTAACGATAAAAGCAGAAGCTAAGCCAACCTCACTATAAGAGAAAAGAGAAGGAAAATAAGGCAACATGAAGGCCGAAGCAACATAAGTTCAAAATAAACAACTCACCGGTCACGGAAGGCTTGTGCCCAAACTTCTTGTGGAATGTCGACCATTCACAGATCCCCACCGTATGGGGAAAGACCTGACTTACCCAGTCATGAATGTCTGCAACCAACGAAGAGGGATATTTCTCGGCTACACAAAGAAAAAGAGGAACGATTAAGCTACCACCGAAATAAACAAAACAATCAATCAGTAGAAGTACTTACGGGCAAAGTTCCATGTATCAGGAAACCCATTGGGGTTTGCCACCACGTCCTCGGTCTTGATATAGAAAAAGTTGTACCGAAATCGACCATTGACCTTATCATCCATCTTCACCACCAATCTCTTGATCCCACGGTGGCGAAGGTGTAACATCGTACCCCTATAGAAACTTGGCGCGAAGAATTACAATAGATGTCGAATAGAAATTCCGCGGTTGGCCACGCGTACTTTAACAACATAAGGAAGAGCTTGTAAATGTAGGGGGAGATGTAAGCTGGACAGATGCTGTAATAGCGGCAGAATTCCTCTGCCAACTGAGGAAGAGAAAGAGAATATCCCACGTAGAACGGATATGCGTAGAACGCGCAATACCAGGGCAATGAATCTGTACCATGTCGTGACCGGCCGGGATTAGGTCGATGTGGGCCGGGATAATGAACTTGGCCCTAAGCTCAGCGAGGGAAACCACGTCTATTTCAGATTCCATAGGCTCGGACTCGTCTGCGGGCAGTTTTGAAAAGTACGACCTGTCTTTATCATTACGAGAAATTATTTCCTCTACAGTGGGGAAGCTTTCATCCTCAACAACAATGGCAGCCCCAACGTCGTGATGAGGCATTCTCACTGCTAGTGGGATTAGGTCAGAAACCTCTCCAAAGCCAGAAGATGTATTGACCATTGTTAGTTGATTGTAAGTGCAGAAAGTACAAACTCGAGGGAGGTAGGAGTAGCAGAAATTGCTAAAACCAGAAAGGAAAACAAGGGTGCGAAAGTGAAAGCAACGAGAGCAAGAATACAGGAAGAAAAAAAAGAGAGGAAGATATGAAGGTTCAAATTCCAGGAAACATAAAGGACCATACGAAGGATTTCCAATCCCTGTTTATAAAGAATACAGGCACCCTAATTGAGAAAATCAATCGTCGATACACAAATATCGAATTGACAGGGGCACGATAAGCGATACAACGCATCGGAAAGATGCGTAATAATGACGCATGATACTGTGATGTTAGTATGAACCAACATCACGATAAGTTGTGGCCTGCAAAGTGCCACGTTATCACCTCGGACGTGATCGTTACTACTCGAGCTACCCACTTGAATTTCTCGATTGCGACTAGCGAAGTCCGCTCACCGAGGTCGACCGAAAGACAACCTCGATAAGCGGAGGGACTAAATGTATGGGTCAAAATTCGACTAAGGAAATTCAACACGTAGAGGTGATTATCATGAGCAATTTGGCCGAGGTCGACCAGTGATTAGCGAAACTTGTCGCCGAGTATTCAACCGCGGCCAAGGTCGAGTGCTATGAGCAGTAGTAACAGTTAGTTTTGTACTGGGATCTTTAGAGGGAATATTCTATTGAACATTCTCTGTATTTATACTTTTAGGGTTCTTCGGGAGAATGTCCCATATAAATAGAATGAGAGCAGAATAAGCTATATTAGGCCTCATTTGTTTGCACTTAATGGAGGTCTGAATCTTAATCATCCAGATCTCAGACATTAAGTGCGTTTGTTTTTAAAGTCTGAATTTTAATTATTCAGATCTTAATCATTAAGTGTGTTTGTTTTTTTTTACTTCAGAACCACTTAATGGGTCTGAATAGGTTTGTATGATTAAGATCCATAACAGAGACTTCATTTCATTAAGATGTTATCATCCATATTCATTATTAATTGTCGCCACAACCAACCATTATCAACTTCAATCATGCCACCACCATACTCAACCACCACCACCATAATCGACTACCACCACCCGCCATCCCCATCACTCCCACCACTCTCATTCTCAACCACAAACAACACTCATCCACCTCCACTATCACAATTAACCACCCCATCATCGTCAACAACCATAATCGGCATTGCCCATCATTATAAACTACCACCACCCACCACCACCTTCCTCAATTACAATTATCACCACATCCCGTCATTATTAACTATCACCATCCACCACCACCATCCTCAATCATAATCGCCACAACTACTAATCACCACTAGCTATTACCCTGAACCACCACCATCAACCAAACCTACCACTGCCTCTAGTCGGCATTCACAAGCACCACCGTTAGCCATCACCACCAGCAACTACTATATTTTGAAAAAATTATATATTTTATTGATAGAATATTAGATTAATTAATATTTCATTTGAATTTTATATTTATTACTCCCTTTGTTCCAATTTATGTGAGCCCGATTGACTGGGCACGGAGTTTAAGAAAAAATGAAGACTTTTGAAATTGTGATCCTAAACAAGTCAAAAAGGGGCCTAGAGTAATTGTGTGGTTATAAAAGCTTCTCATTAAGGGTAGAATTGTAAGTTTAAGCTAAATTGTTACTTAATTTAGAAAGGGGTCATTCTTTTTGGAACAGACCAAAAAGGAAATAGGTTCACATAAACTTGAACAGAGGGAGTAATTTTTAAATAAAGATAAATTTTATACATTCAGATGTTAAAAATCAAATAGTCTTAATCATTTAGTATTCAGATCTTAATGCACATCTTAATATTCAGGTGTGTATTCAGATTCAGATATCTTAATCTTAATACACATCTTGATATTCAGATGTGTATTCAGATTAAGACGTCTTAATCTTAAAAAAAAACAAATGAGGATTATTTCTTATCTACTGTTTGGTGTGGTGTATTAAAATTATAATGCATTGCATAATTTTTAAGAAAAATAGTTGTTTACAAAAATACCCTCCATATTCTGTAGTTTTAAGGGACTTTAAGGACAATTTAATCTTTAACCATGCTAATGGATGCATTAATAGTCTTGGTATTACTAATGACATGGTTTTCTATACATTACTTATGCATAGGATAATGTCAAGTATGAGTATTAGTTATACAAAAAATTATACCAAACAAAGTATTAGTAATGCGTAGAGTTAATGCTTGCATTATTTTTTCTAATACCTCCTACCAAACGACCCCTAAGTGATAAGAACTCTCTTGAAAAACAAACTCTCTAGATAAATACAAAGAACACCTTCAAAAGGAGATTCGTCTTTTTGGATTATTCTTTGTCATTTCCACCAAATCCGAGAAAGTCTTCAATATTCTCATAGATATTTGTCATTCATCATTGTTAGAGAGAAGAATCATCCACCTCATTCAATATTGGGTGGATCTTCCTCTTTATTTACATTTGGTGTCATCTATTGCCATTTAATATTTGACACTTCTAGCACGTTATTGGATTCGAAGCATTTAATATCTAGTGCATTAGATCTGCCTCAACACTGTCTACATCTCCTACATTACTTATTATAGATCTGAAGTTATTATCTTTAACTAGGATTAACCTCTTAAATAATTGATTAATTAGTTTAACCAGAATCTATCATTTTTTTGGTCGAACAAGTATCATAAACATTTGTGGTGGACGTAGCTAGAAAGGGTATTGGAAAATTAAGAGATAAAAAGGTGATAAATTTAAAATTTCATAATTAAGTTATAACAAAACCGAGTAGATAAAGAGGGTAATGTATTAATACTCTCCTTGTTTTGATTTTTTTTCTTTTTAATGAAAGGTTTATTTTAATGTAAAGCACATTATTCTGCAAATGGCAAAAACTAACATCCATTCGTATATCACTTACAGAAAAATCGCAAATGATGGTTAATCCTACACATAAGGTGAAAGTTAAATTAAAATAAAATAACTAAATAGCTATGAAAATATGAAAAGGAAATTCGGATTCCCATATTAAAACTCATATAAAATTCGAATTCATGCCGTGAAGTTCCACATTCTCCTGCTCTTCTCGGCAACCTTTGAAAATGAATAAGAAAAATAGCTATACAGTTCTCAAGCGCAACTCCTGAAAAGGAATAAGAAAAATATTTCTGAGTGTATATTAACCACTTTACGATAAGTTCTTAGGTGTGCCCTAGTACATTGATAGATTATGTACTCCCCTTCCCCCCTCCCCACCCCAAAAAAAATGTACATTCATAGTTTCTATTTTATATGACATTGTTTTCTAGCCTATTCAAATATTATATATAAAATTCAGTTTATGTGTCAAAAATTTCTTTTTATTTTTCTAACTTTATATCCAGTCAAGCAATATAATACCTACCGATTTGAGAATAGAAGCTTTTTGCCGTATCCTTTCTTCCTTCTCACACTTGCACTCTGCACACCAGCTAGGAAATTCTGTTTGGTACTTCCTCATTTCTCTGAAAACGGAGCTGCAAGATGAAAGTAACTATAATTAGATAATCGATATTAGAATATTTTGAAAATAGTAACTAATTAGGTACTCAATATACATAATCAGAGAGTTATTCTTTTATGTCATGCTACTATCCTCTTCCACATGATTCGTTTGCATATTAAGGGGTGGACGAGTTCGGTCGAATTCAGTAAATTTTGGTCCAAATCCTATATTTATCTTGTAAAATTTATTGAATATGTACTAATTACTAATTTAGATTCCAGTAACTTAAAAGGATCAGAACCCTGAACTCATAACCTTCAAATTCCATAAACTTCAAATTCTCGCTCCGCCTTTATGAATATGTATTTGAAGCAAGATGGCCAGTAAAGAACAACAAGAACATGCACATAATCAAAGATCAGTACCTTCTGCACCATATCAACAAGTTGATCCTCTGCCCAGATGTTGTCGCTCTAGCACCATGTCTATGGCGACCACAATGTAGAATCGCACGCCCCGCAACATGCACATAATCAAAGATCTCCTGGTGAAAAGACAATTATATAGAGAACTAGATCAATATAACAATTACATGGAACCAAATTAATAGTAGAATATCACTTTCTACCAAAATATAGAGGAATTATTGTTCATCAACTTGACGAATAATAGTAGTAGTCTATCTGTTTCAAAAAATTGAGATTATTTACTTATTAGTTTGTTTCAAAAAGATTGACACATTTCAATATTTCCTTAATAAGAAGTATTTATAGCCACACAAATGCTATGACAGGTTTCTGACTAAAAAATTTTACAAGCACACAAATGTTATGGCTTGTTTACGACCACATATCTCAAAAGTTTCCCTTCTTTCTTAAAATTTGTGCCAAATCAAATTTAGACAATCTTTTTTAAACGGATAAAATAATAATTACCTCTGGTTGTGTATCAGAGTTCACATGCTTCTCGCACCGCACGCCTCGGAAGAACAACTCTCCACCTGTGAATTGCTTTCCTAAGCACACATTCAAAGTGACCTCCGCATCATCAACATGGAAACCTGAAAGATAAAACTATTAAGACATACTGCAAAAATCTATGCTCAACGTTGCATAACAGAGTCCATTCATGTAACTACTGAATAGATATTGTTACATACTCACCCAAGTCAATGTCTCTGTCTGTCCCATACTCAACGACAAAACCATGATGACCATCGAGTGTAGATCCACCAACTTCAGTAAAAAGAACTGCACAATTATATCAGAGAGTGATTAAGTTCAACAGTAGATCCATCCTAATTCCTAACCTACTTGTTTTCATAATTTTTCATAATTTTTCATTTGATCCTTCGTACAATCAGTCTGGTCAAAGGCGCGCTTAAATCCTGAACCGAGGCTCAAAACATGTTAAGTGCTTCAGTGTCACATCAAGACTCTAAGGCATATTTTTGTAATCCGGAAAATGCGATACTAAACAATTGATCTTTTACTTTATCCTAAATTTTTATCAATTTTCATGTCCATATATTTTTTATTCATGCTTATAATTATTGGTCTTGTACTACATTACGTATTTGTACTTTTTCTTCAGTTGCGTCTTTTTCATTAAAGCCAATGTTTTATTTGTGTTTTACGCTTAAAGCCCCAACTGACTTTAGAACCTTTTTCCGCTTTTCACTTTTGATAACACATCATATAATTAGTCGTTACCTGTTGAAATAGGGCGTATAAAATCTTCCATAAACTTCTGAAGCATGTTTTGAAGGCCAAAGTCATCAAGAACAGCTCCAAATTTGTTCATCGTATTAGGACGCATGATTCTGAATTTTGTTTCACGAACCCACTTCTCAAAGTTTTGTACCTAATTAGAGAGTAGATATTATCACAATTTGATAAGAAAATAGAAAAGAAATAAATTGCACGGAGGAAGACAGATCCTAAATTAGTACCTCAGCCAACATCATCTCACAAAAACGTGGTTGAAGCATTTCAAATGTAAAAACACCTGGAGAAGGTTCAGACATTATTTTTCTGAAGCTTTCCTCTTTGTTCTCACTGATCGCCTTAATAAATGAAGGCACAAAGAAATCTGCGGCGTGCATGGTATATAACACCCTGTGTAGAGGCTGAAAGATAAAGGGAAGATAATTAAAAAGTAAGAAGATTGTGTCACTGACTTTATAAAACTGAAACACAAAAAAATTATTTAATTCTTTGCGTGTTCTATAGAACGGTGGGCACACCGACTATACTGTATGAGGTTGAGTGTTAGTCAGTTAAGAACTCTCATACCTAAAAGATGAAAGTAGCAAAAATGAGAATGTTGAGATGGATATACTAGGTTGGATAAAATCAGGAATGAAGATATTCGAAAAATATGAGTGTAGCTGGTGTGTAGGACAAGATGGGGAAAGCAGACTTAGATGGTTCGGGCATGTAAAAAAAGAGACATTGATGCCCCAGTGAAGAGGTGTGAGAGGTTGACTTTGCAGGGCATAAGGAAAGGCAGGTGAGGTGGTTAGGCAAGACATAGCAATGATCTAGCTTGCCGAGGTCATAACCCTTGATAGGAAAGTGTGGAAGTCGAGAATCCGGGTAGAAGGTTAGGTGACCGACTATTTTCTGTTTTCCTTATTCATACTGGTAGTATTAGTGTTCTACAGAATGTTACTCTTGTATTTTCTTATCCTTAGATTTCCGTTATTACTTGTTATTTCAATCACCTCGGTTTTTATGATTGGTCTGCTGGTGTTGCTACTTGTTATTACTCTTTTCTTCTTATGCCGAAGATCTATCGAAAATAGCTCATCAACCTTTTCAAGTGAGGGATAAGGTCTGTGTATACACTATGCACTATGCTTTCCAGACTCCATTGTGGAATTACACTGAATTTGTTATTGATATTTATTTAATTTATTAAACACTAGCTTATTTACAAAAAAACATATGTAATGTGTGATGTACCTGATAGTTTGACATGATTTTCTGCCTGTATTCTCCATGTTTCTGCATCTGATATGTAGTAGCAACACAGTTAAAAGATATCTAGAGTTGATTGGCCAAAAGACCTAAGCATAATAAAATATGGATGGCAATTTGGAAAGGAATTAAGAAGACCTTAACACTTCAAGGATAAATTGAAGACAGATTTCACATTGGGGCACTAACATGTTCACCAACCAAATATATATACCAATATGCTCCAAAAGTCAAAGAAAAATCTCCAGCCATTAATGCAAATTCAAACTGTAAAGCTTCAACTTTTTTGTTCCATAAGCTCCTTAATTAATTAGCTCACAAAGGATTGGCAATCCTTAAGAAATACTAGTCAAATCATTAAAAATCCTCTTTGTACTGAAGTCAAATGGTAAAAACTTATCAAAGATGAATGCTTATATATGTGGAGTTGAGTAGAACATACCTTAGCTTCTCACCTCAACTCAAAACTCTAAATCCAACCATACCAGAATTGCAACAAATATATATCACCCACAGAACTATACTCAGTGGCGGAGCCACATTGAACCACGACATCCCTTCGTTGGAAAATCATACTATATTACTAGATAAGTTTTTTTATTTAATGTATATGACTTTTCGATGTATCTAACTTTTTATATTGTGACACCCTTGACGAAAGTTGTGGCACTGTACCAGTGATCAAATAATAACTTTCGGATCAACAGAGGTAAAAGTGAATTTTTATGCATAAGTAACAAGGGTTACATACAAACAGTGGCTTTAGGAAAGAACATGAAACATTAATGCTGTAGGCAAATAGGCCAAAAGTGAACTTTTTTATTACTCCATAGAGGCAGTTGAATGGCGATAATATAACAATGATTCCATGCATGCAAACTGTATATAAACACAGTACTATACTTACGCGACTGCGCTCGGAGCGAGGAGAGTAACGGAGGAGAATATCAGTCATGTATTGGACCTTGTTGTCTCGAGACGAACTGAGTACGCTGCTCGGAAGATGCCGCTCAAGAGCACTGTATAGGTGTGGGCTGAACTCCAATTCTTCTTCTAAATCCTCATAGTTCTCCGCCTTCTGCTCTACACATGGATACAGCCGCAGCGCTGGCCCCTTCGATGAAACGCCGTCGTTTCCATTGCTCCGACTCCTATTAATCTCGTTAGCTTGTGCCTCCCTTCTCTGATCCATAGTCGGTAAATTTTTAGATAATAAACCTTACAGGATTTTCTAAGTCTATTGGCAGCAATATATTTATGTACAAAAAAATTGATTCTTTGCATAGAAATAGGCTATGAGGGTTTCACCTGGTTGTACATGAATAGGATTCTACTACCTACTAATTTAATTTCAAGTTTACAAGGAAAATTTTCGTATTTTAATTTAGGGCATACTTCGGCACAAAATTAGTGAAATTACCTTACGTAGAACGGCGCTTTTTATTACTCCTTTCCTACTTTTGAATTTGATTTGGTTTATATCTATTATTATAAATGTTATTTTAATTCTTTTTTTAATAGGAGATCAATAAAAAATTTAAGGTTTTTTTTCACTTTTAGGCCGTGCCAGAAACTTTTCGCATTTGGTAGACAAGAAAATGTATAAAATTTGTATATTTTTTGTATATAACATACATAATGTGCACATATACAAAAAATATACTAAAATATTTTCTTTTTAGCTATATTTTGAGAGCAACTATACAATATCATTTTTTCAATTAACATATAAAATCCAAAAACATAACACGGGAAATCTTTATAGTGATTTTTTCTTCTATTTAAATTTTAAGTGGACATAGGAGATTAATTATTTCCTCCCCTTTTAATTTATATGTCACATGGTCAAAACATCTAAAATTTCGCTTCTATTATTCCAAAATAATTTAGCTGTTTTTTTTTTTTTGGGAAATAAAATTTACACAAGTAAGGACTACATAACACTACTAGTCCACAACAGATCACAATCTATTGTAAGTGAAAATATTGAGAAAAGTTTGGGAATATTGTAGACAGAGAAATAACTTTTAGACTCTCCATATAGTAACACTAGAGGTAATTTTGTAAATTCTCTAGTGAAAAAAGGAACAGTTAGTATCAGATTTCACTCTTGAAGTCGTATAAACATGAAGTTTCTTTCATCAAACGATATCAAATTATCATATTAGAAGATATTAAAATTGGCTACTAACACTTTTTTACAAGAAAATAAATTTAGAGACTTAAAAATATTTTTTAAAAGTGTTGTAAATCACACCATTCATAAAAGTAAAAAGAAAAACTTGACAAATTATATTTAAGTTAGAGTTGATTCTTTTCATAATTATTTAAATGTGACATAATGATTCTTTTACAAGATTATTGAGCTTTCTCGCATGAGATCTAAGCTGCAAGACAAAATGGGTTATGTTGACCTGCGCTCAAACTAAACCCGAGGTTAAATAAGAATCATGCGTAAACCTCTATGGTTAAAAATTCTTGATTCAGAACGTATTGCGATGCATGTTTGTATTTTTCATCTGGTAGAATGGCTCAAGAACTTGGTGTTTGTTGTGTTAGTGTATATATCTCTTTACCGTATTAATCTAGAATTTGTTGTATACTATCCTCCTAAGTAAAGGTAATCTTGTCCTCTGTATATACTTATATACTTTGTAATGGTATAACCCTAGGCATGACCATGGAGCATTATCACTACTAGAAATCTAGAATTTTCCGACTAAAAATTTACGATTAAAGTTAGTCAGTCAAAAAAAGCGACTAAAGTTGGTTGCAAATGTGGAGAAAAATATTAAATATTTATTTTAAAAAATTTACCGATTAAAGTTGGTCGGTATTTGGTCGGTAAAGTGGTCAAAATGTTGACCGGGCTGGTCAGACTTGCTTGGTCAAAGAAACATTGACATTAGCGACCAACTTTGGTCGCTAATGTGGGACCCAGTTTTAAAGTTTTAATAATTATATTATTATTTAAAATATTTTATAGAATATAAATATATCTTATTTAAAATTGCCGACCAAAGTTGGTCGGTTAATATATGGTAATCAAATAGTGACCAACTTTGGTCGCTAATTTTTAATTTCTGGACAATTAGCGACCAAAGTTGGTATGTTTTCTGGTCAACATTGGTCAAAATAAAAAATCACTTTTATATTTACTATCTAAATAATATAAATGTAATTTGTTAACACTTTGTAATACAAAGAATGAATACACTAAAATATACTCTAACATGCTATATATGTAGTTAAAGTAGTACAACGAAGCGT
>ML395572.1:18901-43450 GCA_005239525.1 Nicotiana knightiana | reverse complement strand
TCTTGTCTGTTCCTATGTGCTTAATTAACTGCTTTATCTCACTTGTTACCCCATTGTCTGCTCCCGTATTTCCCCTACGTAATTTTTTATCTCTTGCTTTGTTGTTCCACGATATATGTTGTAGAATAGGACAGGTTAACGTTTGTTGTCAAGTCTAGCCTCGTCACTACTTCGGCCGAGGTTAGGCTCGGCACTTACTCGGTACATGGGGTCGGTTGTACTGATGCTACACTGCACATCTTATTGTTGTGCAGATCCCGCACTCGGACCCAGTGGACAGCGTTGAGGGAGTCTCCTCCAGTCCACCTTAGAGGCTTCAAGGTATACCCGCTGGCGTTCCTGGGCCTTGGCGTCTCTCTAATCCCTAGTTCTTTATTTCTGTCTTGTCTTTCCTCTAGATTTCAGAGACAGTCATGTTTTTCCTTTCAGACTTTGTATTTAGCATTCCTATAGACAGTTCGTGAGTTTGTGACTCCAGGTTTTGAGAAATTATTGCGACGTTGTATTGTGTTGTCTTTACTTAACTTTGAAACTTTATCTATTTCCGTTGTTAAGTTGTGAACTGTTTTTAACTTATTCTGTTAATTCGGTGTTATCGTGTTAGTTTAACTGTACACGTTGGTTTGTCTAGCGGGTTCAACGTTAGACGTCATCACGGCCCGAAGGTGAGATTTCGAGGTGTGACATTAATATAATATTTTAATTATCAAAAAAAAAATTCTTTTAACTATTTTGCCACTATTATACACGAGATAAACGGATATATATATATATATATATATATATATGCAGATATACATAGGGAGATATACAAATGTAGCTCTTCAATCTCAGAGTTTTCAATCTGAAAATCATCTCAAGTTTGCCTTAAATCATCTCTAAACACCTTCAAAATTCAATATTCAAACTTCTTAAAATGTTTCAAGAAAATCCAATATTACCCAATCGAAAGCTATACAAATTCAGCAGTATTTATTGGAGGAAATAATTTGAGAGAGATTTGGGAAGAAAGACTGAAAGATTTGGGGAGAAATAGAAAAAAATTAATGAAATAGAAAGTGACTAGAGGCATTCGAACGAAGAAAGGAGAGAGAGAGAGAGTTGCTTTATTTATTGTAAGCTAACCTAGTTTGACTATAAAATTATAATTTATCAAATTAAAATATGAATGTGGATTGCAAGGTGTAAATAACTATAAATTGGGTGTATTTATTAGAATACAATGCCAAATTTCCTTGAATAAACCCATTAAACCTTATTGCTCATTTCTCCTTTGTCTTTTATTCTAGTAGAAATGACATGAGGTAGTTATTCTAGAGGGTTGTTATTTAGAAATTAGTCAGTATATTCTAAATTTCAGTTTTGTGATATTAAATTTTCAGGACACAAAGTCCTGAACTTAAGATTTTTAGTTCAAATTTTAGAACAAAATAAGTATTTGGCTAACTCATAAATAGCCCTAAAATGACTATTTGTATAATTCCCCCTTTATTTTGCCCGTAAAGTAGTCTTTTATTCTGCCTTTTCTTTTCCCAAAGAAGAAGAAAGAGAATGGAAGTCTCTTCCTCTAACTAAACAGGCCTTCCTCCACTTCCAAATCCTCCCCACAGAGATTTGGAAATAGAAATGCAGATTGATATGGATATTAATCTCTTGGCCCAAATTAGAAAGTCCCTGTTCACCCAATATATATATACATACATAATATATATATATATATATATATATATATATATATATTATGTATGTATATATATATATGTATGTATGTATGTATATATATGTATGTATGTATGTATATATATATGTATGTATGTATGTATGTATCAGTGCATAATCTATGTATATCGGTTAGGAAAAGTAAATAATAAATTCAGAAGGCTATTCGTGTGAAGATCGCTAATTTTATGTAGCTTCAATATGAAAGCCCAATTCTCTAGTTGATACCATTTTCTTCCGATTTTGAGTAAAAATAGCACGTGTTAGCCAGTTTTCGGACTGATCATTCAAAAATAACCAACGGTTGCAAAGTCATTGGAAAATAGCCATTATTTTGCTGCAACACGGAAAGTTCCGGCATAATATACTGGAGATCGATGCACCTGTGTATGAAACTCCAGCATATTATGCTGGAACTCCAACACGCGAAAAGTTCTAGCATAATATACTGGAGATTGGAGCACTTGTGTATGAACTTCCAGCATATTATGTTGGACCGGTATATTATACTGGAACTCCAGTATATTATGTTGGAAACTCAGTATACTTATACTGGAATTCCAATATATTATGCTGGATTATTTTCCAGATTTTGAACAATGATTACGTTCAGATTTATCTTTACATGAAAAGTGACTAAATTTCGATTGCTTACGATGAATTTCCCTCGATTTTGATTATACTCCTAATTGATTTCTACGAAAAGCAAAACTGATGGTACTCAAGATTGGAACAAATTGCAGTACATTTTTGACTAATTGTAGTATTAAAAGTTCAATCACTTTCTTATAACTTTCTGTCACTTTCTTCATTAAAAAGATTGCATTAGACCTAATAATAATATCGCTTTCCTAATGTTTGGCGTTTTTTTCCCATTGCTTTCTTCCTAATCACACATGCAATTTTGTCCCCATTTTCATTCAATTCAATCATTCATGATTTTCTATAGCTATTACTAGGCTATAAAAGTCCATGTTTTAGCTTAGGAAGCAATTATTTGCTTTATAATCATGAAATATAAGAAAATGGAAATTCCGTGCTTGGATTAATATCCCTCTCTTTGAAGTCATTGGGATTCACATGAACACATTATTCATGAAAATAAACAGAAGAAAAAGACAAATAACATGTCACTTTCTTTTACTGAGCGGTAGACAGAGGCGGAATCACGATTTCAATCTTAAGGATTTGAGACTTTAATCGTTTTAAGTTAATGGATTTTGAATTTATAATTTATATATATTCAATGAATTTTTTAAGACAAATACAGAAGTGATGGGTTCGCCCGAACCCGCTCCCGGTAAATAATTTTCTTAAACAAAAATTATTTTGACAAATATAAGCATAAGTTATCTCGAATACCCATCTAATAATTACATTGAATATTAATTTAATGAAAAACATATAAAAAAAGACCTAAAATAGTGGGAATCTCCCAAAAACTTACCGATTTTGTGGAAACTATATAGAAATCTTGATGAGATATGATAATATCACAACTAGTATATAATATTCCTCCCAAGCTAGTCACGTATTTGGTTAATTTAAGTGATATAATCATAATCTTAGTTCCTTCTACTCTTGTTATATTTAACAATGAAATGTATAACAATTAACAAGAAAACGACTGATGAACAGTTGCATCTTATACAAAATATTTGGTTTTATTCCATTACAAATGTTATTTTAGTTATATGACTTTTTCATTAGAGATTAATAAAAGATAACACATTGTTATAAATAGAACTCTATTTAGAGTGAATGTCTATCTTTTAGAGAGTTCTACTTTGTAACTTAGTCATTTTTCCCTATAAATAAAGGGGCCTTACCCCATTGTAAATCATCCCAAAATTAAATAAGAATTTCCTCTCTCTTTTTTTGCAATATTGTTCTTGTTCTTTTATTGTTTTATAACACGTTATCAGCACGAGACTCTACCGTCTCAAGAAGCTCTTTGAGAAGATTAAGGTATAACTTTTCTCCTCTCCTTTTCTTTTAATTATGACTGACATTATGAAAAGAAAGTTCGTTGCCCTAGAAATTTCGGGCAAGAACTATATGACATGGGTGTTGGATGCTGAAATCCATTTAGATGCAATGGGTCTTGGAGACGCCATTAAAGATAAAAATAAAGCATCTACCCAAGATTGTATTAAGGCCTTGATTTTCTTGCGCCATCACCTTGATGAAGGGTTGAAAATTGAATATCTCCCAGTCAAAGATCCACTTGTTTTGTGGAATGGCTTAAAGGAAAGATATGACAATTTAAGTTGGTCACTCTTCCACAAGCAAGATATGATTGGGCTCATCTGAGGCTCCAAGACTTTAAGTCTGTTTCTGAATATAATTCTGCAATGTTCAGAATTATTTCAAAATTGAAACTCTGTGGAGATACTGTCACTGACTATGATATGCTTGAAAAAACGTTCACAACGTTTCATGCTTCCAATATGGTCTTGCAACAGCAATACCGAGAGAAGGTTTCAAGAAGTACTCTGAGTTGATTTCTCTCCTCCTTGTGGTTAAGTGCTCATGAGAAATCACGAAAATCGACTCACTAGGTCTACACACATTGCCTGAAGTGAATGAGGTGTATTCCCATTATGCCAAACGTGAGAAAGGTCGTGGCCCTATTAATGGTCGTGGCCGTGGCCGTGGTCGTGGACAAGGAAGAAATTTTCCTGGTGTAAATCACCCTCCAAAGAAAAATAACCACCAAAAGTGGAAAGGAAAATATGAGAAGCCAAAGGCAAATGGTTCAGAAACTGAATGTTATCGCTGCGGTGGAAAAGGCCATTGGGCAAAAAATTTGTCGTGTACCAAGACATTTGGTTGAGCTTTATCAAGCATCTCTAAAGAATAAAGGCCCTGAAGCTAATTTTGTCTATGAAAATGAATTTGACATCACCCACTTAGATGTGGCAGACTTCTTTGAGCGCCTTGATGGAAAAATAGACCACTTGATCAGTGATGATCTGTGGTTAAAGATGATTGAGTAGTTTGATTTTATATTATTTTGCCTATTCGTAGTAATTAATGAATAAACATCATGTAATAATAGTTCTTTACATGAGTAGTAATCATTAGTATCAATTAATACAATTTATTTTATGAAATGGCATTAGTTTTTCTCGCATCATAAGAAGACCAAAATTCCTTATTTGAGATGCCGCCAACTTCTCCCAAACAATTCAATTTTGATTGTTTATTTCTTTATGGCCCACACATAACAATCTGTTTTTTTTTAAATTATTTGAACTTTTCTCTTCTCGTGTAACAATAAATATAATAAAATAATTCTTTTTGTTGTTGTCAAACAGTAAGTTTAGAATGTACTTTTTCCAGTCTTTAACATTACTAGTTAAGACAGATTATTAATACATAGAATTTTAAAGAATTTGATCTTGACAAGAACAACTCGTACGTTAGATACCTACTAAATCTATTGTAGTTGTAGTCATATGAGTTGTGTACTTATAATTACATTATTTTTAGTTATGTAACTATTTGTATCATAATGAGAGTATGCTCGAAATTGCATTAAAAAGGTTATTATTGAATCATTGGGTTATCTTTGTTTTCTTTCCATTATCTCTGAAAATACTAACGTTTATTCGTATATTTCCTTGTATGTCAAACCATGGGAAGCAAATATAGATACCTTACAAAGAAAACTTAGATCAATATTTAATTGTAAAAATATTTGCTTAGTTGATTCATGTACGACACATACAATATTAAAATAGAAGAAATATTTCTCTCATTTAAGTATGTGTAAGGCAGACGTTACTACAATTTCTGGTAGTAGTAAATTAATTGAAGGCTTTGGAAGAGCTACTATAATTCTGCCTAAGGGAACAATAATTATCATAGAGAATGCAATGTTCTCCTCCAAGTCCAAGAGGAACTAGTTGAGTTTTAAAGATATCCGCCGAAATGGATATCATATTGAGACAATAGATGAGAATAATCTTGAATATCTCATCATTACCAAGAATGTCTCTGGCCATAAGAGGGTTATTGAGAAGTTCCCATCTTTATCTTGTGGCCTGTATTGGACAAAAATTAGTGCAATTGAGGCACATTCTACCGTAAACCAAAAGGTTACTGATTCCAATACTTTTGTACTTTGGCATGATCGATTGGGACATCCTGGATCAATTATGATGAGACGAATTATAGAAAACTCAAATGGGCATCCATTAAAGAATTTAAAGATTCTTTTAAATAATGAATTTTCTTTCACTTTTTGTTATCAAGGCAAGTTAATTATAAGACCATCACCAACAAAGGTTGGGATTGAGTCCCCTGCGTTTTTGGAACGTATACAAGGGGACATTTGTGGACCTATTCACCCACCTAGTGGGTCGTTTAAATATTTTATGGTCTTAATAGATCCATCCTCTAGATGGTCTCATGTGTGCTTATTGTCATCTCGCAACCTCGCGTTTGCAAAATTAATGGCACAAATAATCCGATTACGAGCACAATTTCCCGATAATCCAATTAAGTCTATTAGACTTGATAATGCTGGTGAGTTTTCATCCCAAGCATTTAATGTTTATTGCTTATCAATTGGGATAAAAGTGGAACATCATGTAGCCCATGTTCACACTCAAAATGGCCTAGCAGGGTCTTTAATTAAACGTCTGCAATTGATAGCAAGACCGTTACTAATGAAAACGAGGTTTCCCACTTCTGTTTGGGGTCACGCCATTTTACATACAACAATTCTAGTTAAGTCTCAGATCGACAAATTATCATAAATATTCCCCGTTACAATTAGTTTTGGGACATGAACCTAATATATCCCATTTAAGAATTTTTGGATGCGCAGTATATGTGCCTGTAGCACCGCCATATCGCACCAAAATGGGTCCCCAAAGAAGGTTAGGAATATATGTTGGGTTTGAATCGCCCTCCATTATTCTCTACCTCGAAACATTAACGAGAGATTTGTTCACTGCTCGATTTGCAGATTGTCGATTCGATGAGACACTTCTCCCAAAATTAGGGGGAGAAAATGGTGAAACCAAATGGGAAATTTTGTGGAAAAATCCATTATTGTCTCTTCTTGATCCACGTATCTCTATTTGTGAAAAAGAAGTGCAAAAGATTATCCATTTGCAAATAATAGCAAATCAATTGCCAGACGCATTTACGTATTTGAAAAGGATAAGAAAATCACATATCCCTGCAGAGAATGTCACAATCCGTATTGATGTCCCTATTGGACAATCTTCTAGTGTCATAGCTAATGAGTCAAAAGCACGCCTAAAACGTGGCAGACCATTGGGTTCTAAGGATCGACTTCCTAGAAAAAGGAAAATAAATGATCAAAATAACACTAAGAAAGAATCTCACGAAAAAATCCACGATTTAATAAATTCTGAGATTCATGAAGAAACCATTAAGCCCGAGACTCAAGATAATAAGAAACTATCAATAAATCCAATCGATATTGAGACAAATTTGAATCGAGTCGATATAGTGGTGGATTATGTCTTTGCATATAATGTTGCATCTAACATTATGCAAGATAATGAGGATCTTGAACCTCAATCTATTGGACAATGTCGACAAAGACATGATTGGCCAAAATGGCAAGAAGCAATCTAATCATAGTTGAGTTCACTTGCGAAACGTGAAATTTTTGGGCATGTAGTCCAAACACCTAATGGTGTTAAGCCTGTTGGCTATAAATGGGTCTTTGTACGCAAGAGGAATGAGAAAAATGAGGTATAAAGATATAAGGCACGCCTTGTTGCACAAAGATTTTCACAAAGGCCTGGTGTAGATTATGAAGAGACATATTCACCCGTCATGGATGCTATAACGTTCCGTTATCTCATTAGTTTTGCTGTCCATGAAAAGCTTGACATGCATTTAATGGATGTGGTTACCGCCTACCTTTATGGCTCACTTGATAATGAGATATACATGAAAATTCCCGAGGGATTCAAAATGCCTAACACACATAATTCAAAGTCCCGGGAAATATTTTCAATCAAATTGCAAAGATCTTTGTATGGTCTAACGCAATCAGGACGTATGTGGTATAATCGTCTTAGTGAGTATTTATTAAAGAAAAGTTATATAAATGATGCCATTTTTTCATGTGTTTTTATAAAGAAAACAACATCGGAATTTTTTGTGCTTGCCGTATATGTTGATGACATAAACCTTATTGGAACTCCTATAGAACTCCAAAAGGCAATTGATTATTTAAAGAAAGAATTTGAGATGAAAGACCTCANTAAAGAAAGAATTCGAGATGAAAGATCTCAGAAAGACAAAATTATGTCTTGGTTTGCAAATTGAACACTTGGCAAACGAAATTTTTGTTCATCAATCTACCTACATAGAAAAGGTACTGAAACGGTTTTACATGGATGGAGCACATCCATTAAGTACTCCGATGGTTGTTCGATCACTTGATGTGAATAAGGATCCATTCCGACTTCGAGAAGAGAATGAAGAGCTACTTGGTCCTGAAGTACCATATCTTAGTGCAATTGGTGCACTAATGTATCTTGCCAACACTACAAGGCCTAACATAACTTTTTTCAGTTAATGTCTTAGCAAGATATAGCTTTGCTCCTACAAGGAGACATTGGAATGGAATCAAACACATATTGCGGTATCTAAAAGGAACTACCGATATGGGCTTATTTTATGGCAATAATTGCAGTCGCGATCTTGTTGGTTATGCCAATGTTGGGTATTTATCTGATCCACAAAGGCCCGATCTCAAACAGGTTATGTGTTTACCTGTGGAGGCACTGCCATATCTTGGTGATCGACTAAGCAATCAATCGTGGCTACTTCATCTAATCATGCTGAGATAATTGCTATTCATGAAGCAAGTCGAGAATGTGTGTGGTTGAGGTCTATAATACATCTTATTCAAGACAAATGTGGTTTGAAGTGTGACAAACGACCCACGATTTTGTATGAAGACAATGCAACATGCATAGTTGAAGGGAGGATTCATAAAAGGAGATAGGACAAACACATTTCACCAAAGTTATTTTTCACACATGATCTTCAAAAGAATGGTAATATCAATATGCAACAGATTCGTTCAAGTGATAATATGGCTGATTTGTTCGCAAAATTTCTACCAACGTCAACCTTCAAGAAGCTAGTGTACAAGATCGGGATGCGATGGCTCAAGGATGTGAATTGATGCTCTTATTAGGGGGAGTTAATGCGCGTTGCACTCTTTTTCCCTTATAAGGTTTTGTCCCACTGGGTTTTCCTTGCAAGGTTTTTTGCGAGGCAACCAAAAAGACGCATTTCTAAACATGTGTACTCTTTTCCCTTTTCTAGAATTTTTTTCCCATTGGGTTTTATTTTAGTTAATGTTTTAACGAGGCACATTATTTGCTTAATAGACATTCAAGGGGGAGTGTTATAAATAGAACTCTATTTAGAGTGAATGTCTATCTTTTAGAGAGTTCTACTTTGTGGCTAAATCATTTTTCCCTATAAATAGAGCGGTCTTACCCCATTATAAATCATCCCAAAATTCAATAAGAATTTTCTCTCTCTTTCTCTGCAATATTGTTCTTGTTCTTTTATTGATTCATACATACATTAAATTTTTATCTTTGTAGAGTCATTTTTTCCTATTTAAGTGGGCATAGAAAATCATTTCCTTGATAACACAGTGAATGGATTAGTTGGTAATTCGACTTATACTTTAAATCCTACTATATTTCTCTTAATTTGTACGATCACATTACAAGATTTCATTCATGGGACTGCTCTTCCTTTAATAAGAGGTTTCAAATTTAAGTTTTGGGTATGAAAAAATTCTTGGTAGGGAGCGCTTCCTTCCGAATGAGGACCTACGCGGCGGGAATCCGGATATAATCGGGTTCCAATGCGGGTACGACACCGGTTGAGAAACAAAAAAAAAAAAATCATTTTATTTAACAATATAAATTCAAATCCAATATTCTTTTTATTGATTTAATGTCTCAGCAGTATTTTAATATTTTTATTACTTTTAATATAATAAGTAGTCAAATTAAAATTTAAAATTCAATTCATAATCACATTAGAAACAAATATTACAAAATAGTTGAATATAATTCTTCGTGCGTGGACCGCTAATACATGGTTGGAAGAATAGTCCATCAGTTGGAAACATAAAACATTCTTTTGCCAGCCTTTTTTTCTTTTCTTTAAATTCTCGTGGGGTTCAAAGTAATGTCCTATACCCCCTTGAAAAATAATATCGTATCTTTAGCTCATTTATTTATTTCTAATACTTTTAGTAAACAACACAATATGTATTTTGTTTTAACTTGTTTTCTTCATTTACTTATTTTTCTTCTACTGTGTAGTAGCGTGGAGAACTTTTTTTCTTGCTAATTTCTCGTCTGATGTTCAGTACTCGTATTATGCGGTTTTAAATCATTTTATTTGTGCCATATAAAGTTTATTAAAATAATTTTTTATTCTATTTAGGATTTTTTAAAATTTTAACTAAGAGTATGCATTCGATTTATCGATTCCATTTTGACCCTTATCGGTAATTACTTATCGATTATCGATTTGTACATATACTTATCGTTATCGTTTCAATAAGGTTTCGATTTTTTCGATTTCGATTTATTAATTTTTGGGGCTTATCGATTCGGTTATCGGTTACACTAAATAAGAAAATTTACGGGATTCTACAGAAAATATATCGCTATAGACACGCCTAGGAAAGCAAGCATTTTGACAGTTTCTTGAACTATTTCCTTCGTTTTCTAGATCTAAACTTGTCTCATGCTATAGAATCAACAATATAAGAAACTTTTTCTACATAATGAAATTGTAATGATTGTGTAAAAGCTCATTAAACCAACAAGCCGAAACCAACACTTTATAGAAATGGACTAACCAACAAGCTAAAATCAATGACAGAGGCAAAGGAAGTAGCCATAGAAGCAGCAGCAATGGGGTAACTCTCCAAGATGACCCACAAACATGGAGTTGAAGAAGCATATATGATAACTACAGAAGAATATGCAAATAAAGAAAATACCCGTTTCTACATCAAAGAAAAAAGGGTACTTGAAGAGAGGTCAATGACAGAAAGAGGATATTTCTTGAAATGGATACGGAGGTGAAATCTGCTGATGTTTGAAATTGTAACAAAGGCACGAAGAGAGGGAGGGAGAAACGTACTATTGAAGTCGCCGGAGTACGCCGGAGTTCACTTTCTCTGCTGGATTTGCAGTTCGCGGGAGAGAGGGAGAAAGGTAAAAGCGGCGCTGAAGAATGGGTAGAGGAAATAATAGGGTTAGAGGGTAATTAAAGGAAAGAGTATTATAGAATAAGGATATATTTGTCTTTTTAGTATATCTTATCGGTTTATCGATAAATCGATAACCGAAGAGGACAAAATCGAAATCGAAATAGATAACCCGATAAGGAAAATTTCGAAATCGAAATCGACAAATCGATAAACCGGTAACAAATAATCGATTCGATTTATCGATAAATCGATTCGAATGCACACCCCTAATTTTAACAAGATAACTCGATAACAACAGTCTGAAAACTGCTAAACGTCATTGGCTATCTTATAATTAAAGTGCAGTCAAACTTCTTTATAACAGTCTTATTTTTTTAGCTATTATAGTGAGGTGATATTATAGAGAACATATATATTATAACATAGTATAAAAATTAATTTCATAAAAGATTATCTTTTATAATAAATGATTGTTATACAATGACATTGTTATTTAGAGGTCTGACTGTAATAAGACTTGTGTGTATTCCCAAGACACACATCATTTTTAAAAATGTGACATACAAAAGCAACATTTAACCAAACAAACAGTCAGTTGGAGTATATGACGCTCATTTAATTATTAAATAGTAAATAAAAATAAATTTTCTCGAGCTCAGAAATTTATATATTGTTAGTCCCTATAAGTTGAGAAGATTCCTTTCAACATAAAAGTTAAAAAAACAAATAAAGATAATTGAAAAGAAAGGGAAAAAAGAAGACAGGTAAAGTGAGCAGCTAAAAAGGAGGAGTCGGGTCAAACCAGATTGAGTGGGTGGGTCATGTTTTGTCGTATGGGTCCCCACGATTTGACCCGAAGGTCAAAACAGTAATACACTGTTTTCTCCGCGTGGTCGTCTATAATGATTGAGACAAATCTGTTTACACCAACTATTGCATTTCTTGCCCCTTCTATTTCTTTATTTTTCCTTTTTTAGTCTCTCAATTCAAGTCATTCTCTACTTTTTGCATTTCAAGTTTTATAGAGTGATAGTGTAAAAATATTAAAACGCCTAAGTATTTACACAGTAATTATAAGTAAATTTTTGTGATAACTATTAATCGAGGATCTAATAAAAATAATAAGTTACTTACTATCACAAGTTAAATTACATTAATAATGTAATTTATATATATATATATATATGTATATAACTTAAATTCTTATATTATGTACAAGTGAAATTATAAAAATCAATAGAAAATAAAAGTAAATTAATCTAGAACATGATTAAGAATAGAAAAAATACTTGTCAAATTATACTGAAATTGTTAATGTTGTTATTGTTGATTAAGAATAGAAAAAACTATCAACGAGTTTCCTGGCTTCTGATTTTAATATTCAAGTTAATGCAATGTAAACATGACAAAAGATAATCATAGTACAAACCTCAACCTTTTTATTTTAATATTTAAAATTTAATATTTAAGATTCGTATTCAGCAGTAGATAATACTCATTCTTAGAGACGGATCTAGTGTGTAACATAGGTGATCATGAGAATTTTGGATTAAAAGATCAAATTTAGTAATTTTTGTTCAAACGATATATATATATATCGACAAAATTCAATTATTATTATGAGCCCGTTTGGATTAGCTGATTTGAAATAGCTGATAAGCATTATAGACTAAAAAGCACTTTTAAGTGTTGAAACTGATTTAATAAATAAGCAGTTACGTGTTTGGATATAAGTGCAGACATTGATAAGAAGTTGCTGCAGTATTTGATAAAAAAGTGTTGATAAGCTCTTTTTCTGTTAAAATGACTTAAATAACCTTAGAATTATTTACACTTATAAGAGCGTAATTTCTTCAAAATTTTAGATTCCAGATCGATTCAAATATAAAATATTCTATTTGTCATTTTATTTTAAATACATTTGTGCTTAGATAAGATAATTTTTATGATAAATATAATTTATTTTATGATAAGCATATAATCATAAGTTATAATAATTAATAAATTGACAAAAGTTTCTCAAAAAAAAAAAACATAAATAGGACAAAATATTTGAAAAGAAACAAATATTGTCTTCATCACCACAACACTTAGAAAGCAATACACCAAAAATTTGATATATCCTCATTTATTATATGCAGTTCAAAGATTAATACACAATTACATTGATACAAATATGCAAAGAAATAGAGAATTTGCTTATCTTAAATAGTCAATGAGAATTGTAAGCTTGAAGAGGAGGGGGGGGAGGGGGGTGGGGGGGGGGTTAGGTTGAAAAAAATACTTGAGACAATGTTTATCGATGTATGAACTTTGTTCTAAAAAGGAATATTTTAAGGATAAAATAGTTAAAATCTTGGTCAAACTTAAAGTGCTTATAAGCTAAATATTCATAAGTTGTGGGTGACCAACTTATGACTTTTGACTTATATTTGACTTATAAGCATTTTTAACTTTACCAAACACATAGATAAGCCGAAAAGTGTTTATAAACTAGTTTGACCAGCTTATAAGCTTAGCCAAACACCGTCTATATATTAACTTGGGGATATTGTAACAATCCATAAAATTCATCTACTTCTACTCACTATTCGATGACTTAATAAGGCATATGTCAACTATAATTTGTTAGAGTCAATTTGAATTCAAAAATTAAAATACCTTCCCCGATTTGAATTTGAAGTTACAGTCATTTTGTTATAGAGTCAATTTTGAATTCAAAACTCAAAATGCCTTCCATCAAACAAAAATAAATAAAAAGGAGCCCAATGCACAAAATATTTTGTGTTCACATAGGGTCCGGAAAAGAGCCGCTCCCAAAATGTGTAATCTGCTCTAATACAAGTATTAACGACTACTTTCATAATTTAAACTCGTAATATATAGGTCATACAGAGATAACTTTATCGTTACACCCAGGCTTCCCCTGCCCATCAAACAAAGATATCCTTCCTTTAATATGATGCATGGTTATTATGTATATGCTTATTTTTCTGCTCTTTTGAGTAATGAGAGCTAGGGGTGTACAAACCGAACCGAAAAATCGCACCAAACTGAAAAGTCTAATCAAACCGATTAAAAAATCCGATGTGGTTTGGTTTGATTTGGTTTGGTATTGAGTTAAAAAATCTGAACCAACCCGATATATAAATATATAATTTGTATTTATACTTTTAAGATTTTATATAGAATTTTCTTTAAAAAAATATCTAGAAATATTTGGGATTTTCTTGCGGGATATAAATTTTAATAGAATATGAAGTGCTCCATATTTATTGATCTTAAATAATGAGTTGTATGATCACTTTCTTATAAAGTATTACTGAAATGCGTCTATCTCTTTGTTCTTTGATATTCATATCATATGTTAAGATCTATTAAATTCTTATATCTTTTTCGAATGTGAAGTGGTTACTAATATTTAGGCATCATATTGATTTTTATGTTTAATTACTAAATTCGGTTAACCTGAATGTGTATATCAACGAAAATTTTTGGCGACGACTAAAAAAATAACAATTATGTGTTACTAATAGAATTATTTCATAAGAATATTTTAATTGATAATATGTTTGTCAATTTTTTTATATTTTTAGTAAATATATATTTAATTATCAAATATTTTAACAAAGTAGAGATTGAAATAATATGTAAGTAACAAAAAACTCGAAACCCGAAAAATCTGATAAAATCGAACCAATCCAAATTGATATAATTGGTTTGGTTTGGTTTTGATAAAATCCGAACCAACCCGATCTAATACACCCCTAATGAGAGCTCGTTTCAAGATTATTGTCAAAACATTAAAGTACAAACTTGATGATATTGGACCAGTTGTTTCACTTGACAAATATGTTCTCTTCTCTTTGACTCATTTGACAAAGGGAGTATAAAAAAGGAAAACAACAAAGTAAATGATT
This sequence comes from Nicotiana knightiana, assembly GCA_005239525.1. Classification (NCBI taxonomy): domain Eukaryota; kingdom Viridiplantae; phylum Streptophyta; class Magnoliopsida; order Solanales; family Solanaceae; genus Nicotiana; species Nicotiana knightiana. Next base: position 28,555 of record ML395572.1, on the reverse strand, counting down.
TTACTGTTTTCAAAGAAATGGCATTAAAGATTTGAAAACAAAAGGAGAAGTGTTAGTGGTAGTTAGTACGACCGTGTATAATTTGGTAAATACTGAATTATCATATTTAAATAAAAAAGTTTAATATTCTGTATGGTATTTGGTTTAAGTTTAAAAAAAATGGTATTAGATATGATATTTGGTATTTTAAAATGAAATACCAAAACACCGATATCGTACCGAAATATATATTATATTACATAATACACATTTTATTAATTATAATTTAAATATAAAAAATCTAAAATTTTATTTTTCTTTATTCTCTATGTTCATCAATTAACTCTAAGCAAGTAATAAGATGTTTCTCTAAGTTTTATCTCTCTTAATTGGTATTTATTGATTTTGGACAAAATTTTTGTCACAAACGTTTTTAGTTTTGTATTTTTGAGTACTTTAATTAAGAATATTATCGTCTACGACTCTAGCACTAGTTAGTATTCACACTGAATAAACCGAACTTGTCGAATCGAATAAACTGAAACCGAAAGGAAAAAATCGAATCATACCTAATTTAATTAGATATAGTATTGGTGTAATATTTTACAAAATCGAATATTAAAAATACCTAATCAAAATATCTAAATACCATAGCGTATCGATCACGGGCCGTCAGTACCATAAAATCTACTAACAAATTAAATGGGGGCTGGTGGAAAGGAGAACAATAAATAGGAATAAGTTGGGGGCTACAAATGCAAAAACTAATAAATGTGACCATAAATTTCACTCGTTTTTTTCTCCACTTTTTCTTACAAAAATTTCCACTTTCTTGCATGTGGACTCATAGTCTCCACTGCAGCTTCCTGTTCTCTTCCTTTTCTTCCTTTCTTCACCCCACCCCCCTCCCCCTCACCCCCAACAAAACACTAAAGAAGAAACCCCTCGTGATTTGTGCTTACTTTCAATAATCCTATAATTTTCTTCTCAGATAATCGGTGAGTTTTCAGCTTTCTTGATTTCTTTTTGTGTGTTGCATTTTGTGTTAAAAATTGAATCTTTTTGTAATTTTCTTTCTCATTTTGAAGGTTTTTGAGTTTAATACTTGTTTGTTTTTGTGAAATAGTTTTTTTTGGTTGGGTTGCATTTTTTTGTGTTAATTTGGAGTCTTTTTGTAGTTTCATTTCTAATTTTGACTAGTTTAAACTTGTTTGTTTTTGTAAAGTAGTTTCCTTTTTTTCTTTCTTTTCCCTTTTTGGGTTGAGATTTCTGTGTCAAAAATCGAATCCTTTTTAGTTTATTTCTGATTTTGAAGAATTTTGAGTTTATAGCTCTATATGTTTGTTTTTTTTGTAAAGTAATTTCCTTTTTTGGTTCTTGTCTTCTTGTAGTATTTTTCTCTTTTTGTTTTTCTTGTTGTAATTGGATTTTATTTAATGTTTCTCTTTTGGGATGTTATAAATGTTTCTCTTCATGTTTTAAATTTTTTTTTCAAAAGGTGGCTTGATTTGGGTTCCGTTTGAATATATTTATGGAATAATTTTTGGTTTAACAGATAGTGATACTAAAGTTGCATAGATTATGGAAAAGAAGAGGAAAAAGGAAAAGAAAAAAAAAATAAAAACTTGCCTTTTCTTTGTATACCAAGTTAAAAGGTAAAGACTTTAAGATGGAAAATGAAATCTTGGAGTAGAAAGTAAAAGATTTATGCTTAGCTGCACCTAAAAGTCTAGGTATTTGTTGTTTAAATACTTTCTTTTGAATGCTAGTCTGTAAAAGGTAAGAACAAACAGTGAATATGTACCATTTTCTTCAAAATTTTCAGAAACTATTAGTTATGGATCCAGCATACTGTTTAAAGTAGTTAGATTTTTCATTGTGTCATTTTATTTCACATGCTGTTCTAACTTCTTTCTTTGTTGTAAGGTTTATTATCCAGAATTAAATTGCTGGGGAATTTGATTTTAAGATCATTCTTGAAGATTCGCTTTTGATACCAGAGATGGTTGCTGAATCTTGGTTTCGTAATTTCTGGAAAAATTCTAAAAAGTATGAGGGTGGTGGTCATCAAAAGGTGCTAGTCGGCGTTCTAGCATTTGAAGTTGCAAGCTTAATGTCTAAACTGGTTCATGTTTGGCAATCTCTGAGTGATAAGCAGGTGGCTAGATTGAGGGATGAGATAATGAACTCGGTTGGTATCAAAAAGCTAGTTTCGGACGATGATTCCTATATTGCAAGGTTGATGTGTACAGAGTTGGTTGAAAACTTAGGACATGTGGCAATTGCTGTTTCTAGGCTTGCCAAAAAATGCAACGACCCTTTCTTGAAGAGTTTTGAGCAAGCCTTTAATGATCTGCTAAAAGTTGGTGCTGATCCGTACGGGTGGCAACTTTCGTGGAAGAAGATGGATAGGAAAGTTAAGAAGATTGAACGGTTTATTGTGATTAATGCAAATTTATATCAAGAAATGGAGAATCTTTCTGATCTTGAACAGACATTGAGGAGATTGAAGGGAAATGATGATGCAGACAGCATTACTCTGGTTGAGTACGAGAAGAAGCTTGTGTGGAAGCAGCAGGAGGTGAAGCATCTTAAGGATGTTTCTATTTGGAATAGGACTTACGATTACACAGTCCGCCTTCTGGCGCGATCCTTGTTTACTATATTTAGTAGGATCAGGCATGTTTTTGGTGTTGACCCTGCGGATGAGAGGGCCAAAGCATCAAGGGAACTAGATTCAGATCAAATCCATCGTAGCCACTCTGTTGCTTATGCCCAATCAACTGTTCACCCGTCTGAAACAGGCTTGACTAGATTTTCCTCAGAACCAGTAGAACGTATCCTTTCCAAATCTGGGCCTATCTCAAGCACAAGAAACATTAACAATTCTTATTCAGGTCCCCTGAAAGGTTCAACTGCAACAGGAAGCCCGGTCCGTGGAAGACATTCTTCTGGTGGCTTCTATTCGGGTCCTCTGGGAAGGTCAACAACAAAATCTGGGCCGCTCCCTCTTTTCAATAAATCCGGCATGAGGTGGTGGAAATCTCGTGATCGTTCAGGAAGTTTACATGGAAAAGGTCCAAATCAAAAGCATTCTCGACTGACCTCTACAGGTCCACTAAAAGGGTGCATGATGATCGGGAATGGTTCTCCTGTAGGTAATTGCTATCTAGATCCACAAGAATTTCATTCTGGTTTTCTCAGTGCAACGAAAGGAGCTAATGTAAATGGACATGTTGATGGCTATTCAACTTGCTCTTATCTGACAAGTTATAATGCGAAAAAAAGGTTGTTAAACGCTCCTCCAGAAACTCTTGGAGCTGCTGCCTTGGCACTGCATTATGCAAATGTCATTATTGTGATTGAGAAACTAGTGGCATCTCCTCACTTGATTGGACATGATGCAAGAGAAGACCTGTACAACATGCTACCGGCTAGTTTAAGAGGAGCCCTCAGGGCAAAACTAAAGCCATTCGCCAAGAGCTTGACGTCGTCAGTTTATGACACAGTTCTTGCTGGAGAATGGAATGAAGCAATGATGGGGATTCTAGAATGGCTCGCTCCGCTTGCTCATAACATGATAAGATGGCAATCCGAGCGGAGCTTTGAGCATCAGAACTTTGTTTCAAGGACGAATGTGCTGCTCGTACAAACCCTTTATTATGCAAATCAAGAAAAGACAGAATCAGCAATTACAGAGCTACTCGTCGGTCTGAACTACATATGGAGGTACGGAAGAGAAGTGAATGCAAAAGCAATAGAGGAATGTGCTAGTGCTAGAATGATGTTTAATGATGATTACTTGGATGAGTGATTTTGGCTTTTAACGGTTGGAGTTTAAAAACCGGCCAATGGAAAAATGCTTCTCTTCAGAAGCAAATCACAAGACGTCTGCGCCTGGTTTTTCTCAGTTTCTGCTGATTCGAGCTACTCTGGCGATCATATTCCATGAGATTCTTTATTCGTTAAAAGGGCGACGAGTACTGCAGGAATGTAACTTTAAGCTTCTAAACATTCTTTCAAGTCAGTAAGTGATGACCATTTTTCTATTTTGTCAGGAAAACTTGGATCTCATTCGACTTATCAGAGTCCATGCTATAAATTAAATGTCTTGTTATTTGATAAATGTATAGAATTAGTTGAGGTTGTTTCTAGCTTTGTAAATTTACATGGCAAAGGCTTTCCCTTAATATATAAACAATGAAGGTTTGGCGCCTAGTTTGTTCATGTATTTTCCAATATTATGATGCATGAGGGTTTCAGTATTAGTTAAGCTGAATCTGGGATTGTGCTTGCATGTTTTTACTCATTAGAACGGTAGCACCAAAAGATGTGGCTTATTGGCCATTGAAGTGGGTGAAAATCATGTTTAAATTCCAGTTAAAGACAAAATGCTAGGTGATCTTTTCAATCTGCCTAAGTCTTGGCACTGGAGTTATTCAATACCGGCAGCAGGTAAAGTCTTGGCACTGGAGTTATTCAATACCGGCAGCAGGTAAATAGGGCAGTTCGGTACACAAGGCATCTCGCGTTCACGCAGGGTACGGGGAAGGGCTGTATCCGTACCCTAAGGATTGAGATGTAAACAACCTACTACTTCCACGGCTTGATCTTTTGACCAATGGGTCACATGTAGACAACTTAACCGTTGCTTCCAGGCTCCCTTCAACACCGGCAGATAGTTGAGGTGTACGGGAGCTGATATCAAAACCAATCTTATTTTAAAAAAGAAAGTATCTTCAAGATTCTATCATTCTTGTCATTTTGGGAAACAAATAAAGTTATGGGGTTATATTAAATGTTTCAACTGTCAAGAATTGCTGGCGCCAACTCTTCATATACAGCTGCAGGTGCTTAAAATATACTTATCCTTAAAGCTTTTTTATTCAAAGAATTTGTATGCCGACCTTCCGTTAGCCGACGTCTAGACGGTGCTTGCCTGTGGTTGTTGGTGCTATTTGAGGATGGAGAGAGAGAAAAATCAAGTTGAAATTTTCTACTTTGAGAGATTAACTAAAATAGCCGCCCACACTATGTATACTTAGTGTATATTATATGTATATTAGCTAGCGACTTTTTTTGTCATAACCGTTGTGATTATATTTTCTTTGAGCTTAGAGTCTATCGGAAACACTAAGGGTAATGTCTGCTTAAATACTATCCTCGCTAGATCTCACTTGTGAGATTAAATTGGGTATATTGTTATTGTTGATATTAGCTAGCGACTGTAAATATTTTTGGCTGAGAGGCCAAATGTGTAACTTCCCCTATAATCCAACTCTTACTTTGACACAAGCCGATATTTTGTAAGAGAATAAACTTTGTAACATTAAATTGATCAAATAGTCTTTCTACCACTAATGTAAAAATTTTACTCAAACCTCTTCAGAAGTATTACTGTTGCATCACATCCTTGCTAACTTTTACGTTGCTCTGCCTGCTTTTGGTTCGGACTATATATAAATACTAAAAGTTAATACTCATATTTTTTGTTAACCAATCATTATTTTCGGTTCAAATTATATTTTCATTCGCTTTGAACTTACTATTTTAAGAGTTTTTAAACCGTTCTTCTTAGTCTATTACCAAATATTTTTGATGTAGTAGTTAGTGGTCCATTATGGTTAAATTAGGAAAATTCAAATTTGAGAAATTTGGTATATAAGGGTAGGTGAAAAAATCCAGCATTTTAAAGTAAAAAACTTAGTACTAGTATTAATGAGGATACTTGGTTTGACTTGAGAGTGGATTATAAATGTATAATATTAATTGGAGTGGTTTGCCCATTAAGTAAAAACTTTATATACAAAGAAGATATGCTTACTGACTCAACTTGCATGTGCGGTATTAGGTGGTTTGCAATATATATATATATATATATATATAAAAGATAGAAAGGTCAGGTAAATTATTTCAATTTAGGTGTCAATTTCATATGATTTATTAAGTTGAATAATTATCAAGATTTGGTAAAAGTTTGCACATTGACAAGTTTTGTGTAAATTGATCATGTCACGTTATCAGGTCTCTTTCAAAGGGTTATGCCGCCAACGGCTTTATCAGGACTATACGTGATTTAAAGTAAGGTGCTAATTATTTAATCCGGGTAATAAAAGTAAAATACGGCTATTTAAAGTTTTATCTTATATGAGCTGCTATTTCAGTTAAATCTTTACTCAAATAGCCGATCATATTCATTATTTACTTTTTCTAGTCATACACATTAATTATATATTGATTATATACAATTATACACTTATAATACATAAATTATGCACATATTATACCTCTACCGGCTATTTTTAGTTTAATCGGTTGGGTGGACTGCTATTTGGATTAATTCTTCTTTATCTATATTTGACCTTTTGTACGACTTAGATTATGGGAATTTTTACAAAATTCTATAGTTTAGAGCCTAGTAACTATAGTTAGCCTAATTATCATTCGCATTTACTTTTTAATTATTATCACTTTATTCAAACGCGCAACAAATACAACACGTATCAACTGTATTCGTTTGTGCAACGAATACAATATGTATCAACTGTAACCAAGACGAAATACAAGGGTGTATATAAAGGATACAAACCTTTTTTGACAGTAAACATTGGTGTATACAAAGAATACAATTTGTATTGACTGTATTCGTTCGTGCGACGAGTACCACGGCAAAATACAGAAATACAGAAAAACAAAATGTGCGTGCTAAGAGTCGAATTCAAGACTTTTGCTAACTAAGTGGGCACTCTAACCAACTAAGCTACGAGAGCTTGTTGCTCTCTTGTTTCAGTTCAAAATAATTAATTCTCTTGTTTCATGAGTTTGCCATAAAATTCAAATATAATTACGAATGGTAAATTTTGAAAGTATAACTACGAGTGATAAATATATGTCACGACCCAAAATTTTCTCCGTTAGGTATCATGATGGCACCTAGTCTTAAGGATTAGGTAAGCCTAATATTCATGGAATAACTACAATAATAAATAGAATCTAATATTTTTCTGAAATAAATAAATTTTTTTTACACATTGTATATTCCCAAAACCCAGTAATACAAGTCATAAGCTTTAAAAATTTACACTAAAACTCCTAAAAATACCACTGTTCAGAAATAAGTGCAACAGTGCAAACAAAAATATAAGATGGTGACTCCGAAATTGCGAACGCTGAAGCGGTTTTACTTTGAGTCTCCACAATAGCAACCGCGCTACTAACAATCAATCAGCCGGCTATGCGAAAACATGGAATTTGCACAAAAATGTGCAGAAGAGTAGTATGAGCACACCACAACGGTGCCCAGTAAGTATCAAGACTAATCTCGGTGAAGTAGTGACGAGGACTAGTCAAGACACCCACTGGTCTAATAAAACAAACAGGAATAAATATAGAAAATGACGAAATATGACATATGTACAAAGATTACACAATATAATTAACTACATAACAATGCAATGCGGGAGGAAAACAATAATAAATCGATGAAATATCATAATATTACACAGAAAAATGGACGGGAACACAGCCAAAAAATCGAAACTCACAATACAATAAGAACAAGTAATAACTCAGCACTGCGATAATCTCCACCTCTGACCTTAGCCAACAACTCCAACAATTTAATCAAACCTTCGAATATAACCTTTCACCCACCAGTTTATATTAAAGACCTTAAATATATTCGTTTCAAAATAGGGAACTTCTTTTGAAAGTTACTTCCTCCGAATACGTATATATATACTTTACAGAAGGAAAGTCTTTAGATATAATTTCTTCAAGATAAGCGTTCTTTTAAAAATATACTTTCCCAATAAATATATTTCGAACTTAATTTCTGATAGAACCAGTGCACAACATCATCCTTCGTGCTTTTACTCTCGTCCTTCCCATAGAAATCGACAGATACAACACGTAAATTAAGCAAATTAAACATGTAAAAGACATGGACAGTGCAACAACAACTGAGATAAAAGTCACGTACAGGACAAACAATAAGTCACACCAAATATGTAAGTACAACAATAGCAGCTCGAAGTAAAGGCACAATGTCACGACTCGAATTACCCTCTGAATGGTCTCGTGACGGCACCTAGTCCCTACGACTAGGTAAGCCTAAAACTTGCGGAAAATAAGGCAAAACAATAATAGAAACAGTAAAGAAGAAGCAATACTATAAAATTTTTAGCCGCTCGGCATTTACAACTTTTACTTTTTCAAAACCAGGAACATCACAAAGTCACAAACTCTGAACTACTGTAGCTCTATACAAAAAGATAAGGAAAATGTATCTATATATCTCCTATATCTGTACTAGAGTAGGAAGGGGACTCGTGAGATCATGAGGTCGCGGCATAATTACCTTGCGGTCTCCTATGCAGCTGCTAAGATGCGCCTAGCCATTGTATTATGTGCTGGTACATGGATCTGCACATGGAAAAAAACAGGCGCAGGAAAGGGCGTGAGTACTCCACATTCGGTACTCCGTAAGTGCCAAGCCTAACCCTAGTCAAGTAGTGACGATGTCAGGTTGAGGCTCTACTGAGTTTTAAAACAAGTCAATATAAATTTAAAACAGTGAAATATAGATAAGCAATGATAAACAAGATTAATGGAAACTGGAAGAATTAATAACAGAAAGAGAGCCCTCGGCTCAGCACAACATATATCTCAACAGTAAATTTGCAATGCAGTACAAGGGGAAAGCTCCCGGATCTCAGTCTGTAGTCCCAATTTAAATATGCTATGCAGTACAGGGGGAAAGCTCTCGGATCATCGTCCGTAGTCCCAATTTAAATATGTGTTTCAGTGCAGGGAGAAAGCTTCCGGATCTCGATCCGTAGTTCTAATTTAAATATACAATGCAGTACAGGGAGAAAGCTCCCGGATCTCGGTCCGTAATCCCAATTTAAATATGCAATGCAGAAGTGTGCCAGATACGACTTAATTAAACAGTTCAGGAAAAGCAACAGGAAAGAATAGAATAAAACTACCTAAGCATGGTGCAACTAGTAGCAAATAAGAGGAAATCAAGTAAGAACAGGTAGGCATGCTTATTCTTAAGCTAATTACTCAATTAGGACAGGAAACAGTAATATAGGAATGAGAATGAGTGATTGCATGGAAGGAAAAATGGAATTTTAGCAATAATAACCCGTGTACGCACTCGTCACCTCACGTACACGGCGTCCACGTAACAAAATCAGTATAAAAATCCCTAAGGGGAAGTCCCCAACACAGAGTTAGGCAAGCCACTTACTTTGACTGCGCTAATCAACTCAATACCACGCTCTTTCCACGAGTATCCGACTCTGGGTGGCCCAAATCTATTCAATTTGATTGCATAATGTAAATATCACTTCAAGGAAACAAAATAGCTAATTATTTCTAAACTAATACGCGGAATTAGAAAATTCGCCCAAAAAGTCCCCCGGGCCACGTCTAGGAATCGGGTAAAATTTATATTTCCCTNTAAGGTTAGAAAATGATACCTATGATTCTCCTCTTCAAATTCCACTGAAAATCGCCAAATCCCGAGCTCTCAATCGATTTTGGAGTTATGAATTTCAAACCCTCGGATTTTGGTATAACCAACTCAGGTACTTCGCACCTGCGACAGTGGGATCGCACCTGCGAAAACACAATCGCAGGTGCGAAAACTCATTAAAAAGACCCGGT
>ML395572.1:0-18793 GCA_005239525.1 Nicotiana knightiana | reverse complement strand
ACCTGCGGTGGCTGGGTCGCAGGTGCGGCTCCGCACCTGCGGATACTCTTCCGCGCCTGCGAGTGGGTCCAGCCTAAGCTACGTCCGCACCTGCGTGCACCCCCTTCGCACCTGCGTGTCCGCACCTGCGGAAAAACCATCGCAGGTGCAAGACACCAGAACCATAAATGGTTCAGCTGCTCTTAAGGTTCCAAATTCACCCGTTGGGCATCCGAAACAACCCCCAGGCCCCCGGGACCTCAACCAAACCTACCAACTGACCCTAATACCTTTTCCAAACTTGGTCGAGTCTTAAAAACACATCTCATAACATCAAAATCATCAATTATGCATAGATTCAAGCCTAAGAACTTATGAAATTTCTAGAATTCACATCCGATGCCGAAACATGTCAAAACTCATCTGAATGACCTCAAATTTTCCACACAGGTCACAATTGGCATTACGGACCTGCTGTCGCTTTCGGAATTCCATTCCGAGTCCGATATCAAAATTTCACCTATTGGCCAAAATCGTCGAAATTCTAACTTTCGCCAATTCAAGCCTAAATCTACAACCGACCTCGAAAACACATTCCGAACACGCTCCTAACCCCGAAATCACCCAACGGAGCTAACAGAGTCGACGAAATTCCGGATCCGTATTCACACAGCTCTAGCTACGGCCAGATTTCTAAAGCTAAATTTCACATTTATGGACTATGTGTCCAAAATCACTCCGGATTTCATCGCTCAACGCTCCGACAAGTTCCAATAACATAAATAGACATGGTAGAAGCGGTTATTAGGGGATTGGGGTGCTAACTCTCAAAATGACCGACCGGGTCATTACATCCTCCCCCTCTTAAGAAAATCGTTCGTACTCAAACGAGTATAGAAACATACCTGAAACTGTGAAAAGATGAGGGTACTGACTCCGCATATCCTGATCGGTATTCCAAGTCGCCTGCTCGACTGGATGACCCCTCTACTGAACCTTAACTGAGGAAATATTCTTCGATCTGAGATTTCTGACCTGCATGTCCAATATAGACACAGGCTCCTCAACATATGATAGATCCTTTTCCAACTGGACTGAGCTGAAATCCAAAACATGAGTCGGGTCACCGTGATACTTCCGGATCATGGAGACGTGGAACACCCGATGAACCCCTGCTAGGCTGGGAGGCAGGGCTAGCTCATAAGCAACCTCCCCAACACGTCACAACACCTCAAAAAGGACAATAAATCTCGGACTCAACTTGCCTTTATCCTCGAACCTCATGACGCCCTTCATAGGTGATACCCAAAGCAAAACCCGATCACCAGCCATAAATGCCAAGTAACGAACCTTCCGGTCCGCATAGCTCTTCTGCCTGGACCGAGCTATGCGAAGCCTCTCCTGAATCACCTTCACCTTGTCCAGGGCATCCTAAACCAAGTCTGTACCCAACAATCGGGCCTCGCCCGACTCAAACCATCCCATGGCAGACCTGCACCGCCTACCATACAAAGCCTCATACAGTGCCATCTGAATGCTGGACTGGTAGCTGTTGTTATAAGCAAACTCTACAAGAGGCAAGTATCGATCCCATGACCCTCCAAAATTTATCACACATGCATGGAGCATATCCTCGTGAATCTGAATCGTGCGCTCGGACTGCCCATTCGTCTGAGGGTGAAAAGTTGTACTCAACTCTACCCTGGTGCCTAACTCATGCTTGATGGCTCTCCAGAACCGTGAAATGAACTGTGTACCTCTGTTTGAAATGATAGATACTGGGATACCGTGGAGGCGAACAATCTCTCTGATATAAATCTCAGCCAACCTCTCAGATGAATATGTAGTCAGCACTGGAATGAAATGGGCTGATTTGGTCAGCCGATCCACAATCACCCAAATAGCATCATGCTTCCTCAAAGTCCGAGGAAGTCCAACCACAAAGTCCATGGTGATCCGCTCCCACTTCCACTCTGGAAGCTCAATCTGCTGAAGTAACCCTCCCGGTCTCTGATGCTCACATTTGACTTGCTGACAGTTGAGACACTTGGCTACAAACTCCACTATATCCTTCTTCATCCTTCGCCACCAATAGTGCTGTCTCAGATCCTGGTACATCTTCGCGGTACTTGGATGGATGGAATACCGCGAACTATGGGCCTCCTCAAGAATCAACTCCCGAAGCCCATCTACGTTGGGTACACAAATACGACCCTGCATCCTCATCACCCCGTAATCACCTATGGTCACATCCCTAGCATCACCCCGCCGGACTCTATCCTGAAGAACCAAAATGTGGGGATCATCATACTGGTGCTCTCTGATACGATCATAAAGGGAAGATCGAGCAACCACACAAGCTAATACCCGGCAAGGCTCAGAAAGATTTAATCTCACGAACTGACTGGATAAGGACTGAACATCTAAGGCTAGAGGCCTCTCAGCTGCATGAAGGTATGCCAAACTCCCCCAAATTCTCTGCCTGGAGACTCAAGGCGTCGGCCACCACATTGGCCTTCCCCGGGTGGTATAATATAATGATGTCATAGTCCTTTAGCAACTCCAACCATCTACGCTGGCGCAAATTTAGATCCTTCTGCCTGAATATGTGCTGCAAACTCCGATGATCCGTGAATATCTCACAGGGAACACCATATAAATAATGACGCCATATCTTCAGGGCGTGAACAAACACTGACAACTCGAGATCATGAACATGGTAGTTTTTCTCATGCACCTTCAACTACCTGGACGCGTAGGCAATCACCCTACCGTCCTGCATCAACACCGCTCCCAGGCCAATCCTCGAAGCATCACAATAGACTGTATAGGACCTTGAACCTGTGGGTAATACTAACACTGGGGATGTAGTCAGGGCTGTCTTGAGCTTCTGAAATCTCTCCTCACACTCCTCAGTCCATATAAAAGGTGCACCCTTCTGGGTCAGTCTGGTCATGGACACTGAAATGGATGAAAATCCCTCCACAAAACGGCGATAATACCCAGCCAAACCGAGGAAACTGCGGATCTCAGTAGCTGAGGACGGTTTGGGCCAACTCTGTACCGCCTCCACCTTCTTCGGATCTACCTTGATCCAATCTGAAGACACCAAATGGCCTAGGAAGGCCACAGAATCAAGACAAAATTCACACTTAGAAAACTTGGCATACAACTTCTTCTCTCTCAATGTCTGAAGTACGATCCTCAAGTGTTGCTCATGGTCCTCCTGGGACCGAGAATATACTAGAATGTCATCAATGAAAACAATGACGAAAGTATCAAGATAAGGCCGAAATATGCTGTGCATCAGGTGCATGAAGGTTGTTGGGGCATTGGTCAGCCTAAATGACATAACAAGGAACTCATAGTGGCCATATCTGGTCCTGAAGGAAGTCTTTGGGATATCCGGCTCCCGAATCTTCAACTGATGATAACCTGAATGTAGATCAATCTTGGAGAACACTCTAGCACCCTGTAACTGGTCAAATAGATCAGCAATGCGAGGCAATGGGTACCTGTTCTTCACTGTCACCTTATTCAACTACCGGTAGTCAATACACATACGCATCGAGCCATCCTTTTTCTTCACAAATAACACCGGAGCACCCCTAAGGTGATACACTGGGCCTGATGGATCCCTTTTCAAGCAACTCTTGTAACTGCTCCTTCAACTCAGGAGGAGCCATGCGATAGGGAGGAATAGAAATGGGTTGAGTGCCCGGCAATAAGTCAATGCCGAAATTAATGTCTCTATCGGGCGGCATACCCGGGAGATTAGCTGGAAATACATCAGGATAGTCCCTGACAACTGGAACTGACTCAAATGTAGGGGTCTCAGCACTAACATCTCTCACATAAGCCAAATATGCATCACACCCCTTTTCAACCATCCGATGAGACTTAAGAAAATAAAATGACTCGACGGGGAGTATACTCTAATGAACCTCTCCACTCTAACCTCGGTAATCCTGGCATAGCCAGCGTCACGGTCTTGGCGTGACAATCAAGAATAGAATAGTAGGGAGACAGCCAGTCCATACCCAATATAACATCGAAATCTACCATAATGAGTAATAATAAATCAGTTCTGGTCTCAAAACCACTGATAGCAATCAAACATGACTGATATACGCAGTCCACAATAAGAGAATCTCCCACCGGAGTAGAAACATAAACGGGGGAACTCAAAGAATCCCGAGATATCCCCAGATGTGAAGCAAAATAAGAAGACACATACGAATATGTAGAGCCTGGGTCAAATAATACCGATGCATCCCTATGACAAACGGGAATAATACCTGTGATGACTGAATCTAAAGCAATGGCCTCGGATCGGGCCAGAAGAGCATAGTACCTGGCCTGGCCTCCCTCTCTAGGGCAACCTCGACCTCCCCGACCTCCACCTCGAGCTACCTGAGGTGGTGGGGTAGCAGTTGGGGCTGGAAGAATAGCTGGGGGACCTGGTGGAAGACGTGGGGCCTGATAAGTCTGAGGTGGTGCACCCCTACTCGCTCTGGGGCAATCTCTGATCATATGGCGAGGGTCACCACACTCAAAGAAAGCCCTCGGAGGATGTGGCGGCCGCTGCTGACTCTGAACTGGCCTGCTGGACTGGCTAGTGATATCACCTCGAGCAGGAGGCACCTGAGATACTGGTGGTGCATAATAAGGCTCCTGAGGTCTAGGAGGAGATGGAATACCACTGGCTGCTGGGAGAGCTGAATGAACGGGCTGACTCACAAAACCCCTACCATAGTGTGCTGCTGGTGCACGGGCTCCTAAAAAATGATCAGTCTCTCGAGACCTCTTGGCCTCTCTCTCCTCCCTGTCCCAAGCTAACATAGTCTCAATCCTCCGGGAAATACTCACGGCCTGCTGGTAAGTAATATCGGTCTCCAGCTCTCTGTCCATGTTGGTCCGAATACCGGGGTGGAGTCCCTCAATAAAGCGTCGAACCCACTCTCTGACAGTGACAACCAAAGCTGGTGCATGGTGAGCCAAATCACTGTAACGGACTGCATACTCTGACAAAGTCATGGTACCCTGGCGTAGCTGCTCAAACTCCGCACGCCAAGCATCCCTGAAGCTCTGAGGGACAAACTCAAGTAAGAACATCTCAGAGAACTGAGCGCAAGTAAGTAAAGCTGCCTCGTCCGGACTACTAAGCTCAAAAGCACGCCACCACTAATAACCTGCTCCCCTTAGCTGGAAAGCAGTGAAAGAAACCCCACTCGTATCCACAATACCCATAGTGCGGAGAATGCGATGACACCCCTCGAGAAAACCCAGGGCGTCATCCGAAGTTAGTCTGCTGAACTCAGGTGGGTGGTACTTCTTGTACCTCTCAAATCGGAGTTGCTCGGCCTCAAGAACAGCTATCCTAGTCTCATGCTGAGCTGGAGCTGCTGGGGGCATATGCATATACTCTGGAACCTGCCCAATATGAACCCTCTGACCAGGAGTACGGTCTGCATGAGTCTGTGTCCCTCCCCCGACATGGGATGTAGCTGGAGCTATCGGGAGTAGTCCCGCCTAAGACAAAATACTGAAGGCACTCAAGAACTAAGCCAATGTCTCCTGTAGGTCTGGAGTTATAGTAGGGACCTCCTGTGCTCCTCCAACTATAGCTGTTGGGGGCTCCTCTGCCTCTGCTCTAGCCGGTGCTCGGGCTGCACCGCGTGCTCTTCCTCTGCTCCGGCCCCTGCCTCTGGTGGCTCTGACTGGGGGCTCGGGTGCCGGGTCATCAGTACGTCTGGTACGAGTACGAACCATCTGCAAGAAAGAATAGAATAGAGTTCTAAGAATTTGATGACAGTAACTAGCACGATAAGGAATTCCAAAGAATTTGATTATTCTTAACAGTTACATAGCCTCTCGAAGATAGATACGGAAGTCTCCGCACCGATCCACGAGACTCTAATAAACCGGCTTGTGACTTGTGACTCCTATGAACCTAGACGCTCTGATACCAACTTGTCACGGCCCGAATTACCCTCCGAACGGTCTCGTGACGACACCTAGTCCCTACGACTAGGTAAGCCTAAAACTTGCGGAAAATAATGCAAAACAATAGTAGAAACAGTAAAGAAGAAGCAATACTATAAAAATTGTAGCCGCTCGGCATTTACAACTTTTACTTTACCAAAACCCGGAACATCACAAAGTCAAAAACTCTGAACTACTGTATCTCTATACAAAGAAATAAGGAAAATGTATCTCTATATCTCCTATATGTATACTAGAGTAGGAAGGGGACTCGTGAGATCCTGCGGATGCGGATGAATTACCTCGCGGTCTCCTATGCAGCTCCTAAGATGTGCCTAGCCATTGTACTGTGTGCTGGTACCTGGATCTGCACATGGGGAAAAACAGGCGCAGGAAAGGGCGTGAGTACTCCACATTCAGTACTCCGTAAATGCCAAGCCTAACCCCAGTCAAGTAGTGACGAGGTCAGGTTGAGGCTCTACTGAGTTTTAAAACAAGTCAATATAAATTTAAAACAGTGTAATATAGATAAGCAATGATAAACAGGATTAATGGAAACTGGAAGAATTAATAACAGAAAGAGAGCCCTCGGCTCAGCACAACATATATCTCAACAGTACATTTGCAAAGCAGTACAAGGGGAAAGCTCCCGGATCTCAGTCCGTAGTCCCAATTTAAATATGCTATGCAGTACAGGGGGAAAGCTCCCGGATCTCCATCCGTAGTCCCAATTTAAATATGCATTTCTGTACAAGTGGAAAGCTCTCGGATCTCGGTCCATAGTCCCAATTTAAATATGCAATGCAGTACAGGGGGAAAGGTCCCGGATCTCGGTCCGTAGTCCCAATTTAAATATGCAATGCAGAAGTATGTCAGATACGGCTTAATTAAACAGTTTAATAAAAGCAACAGGCAAGAATAGAATAAAACTACCTAAACATGGTGCAACTAGTAGCAAATAAGAGGAAATCAAGTAAGGACAGGTAGGCATGCTTATTCTTAAGCTAACTACTCAATTAAGACAGGAAACAGTAATATAGGAATGAGAATGAGTGATTGCATGGAAGGAAAAATGGAATTTTAGCAACAATGACCCGTGTACGCACTCGTCACCTCACGTACACAGTGTCCACGTAACAAAATCAGTATAAAAGTGCCTAAAAGGAAGTCCCCAACACAGAGTTAGGCAAGCCACTTACCTTGAATGCGCTAATCAACTCAATACCACGCTCTTGCCACGATTATCCAAATTCGGGTGGCCCAAATCTATTCAATTCGATTGCATAATGTAAATATCACTTCAAGGAAACAAAATAGCTAATTATTTCTAAGCTAATACGCGAAATTAGAAAATTCGCCCAAAAAGTCCCCCGGGCCACGTCTCGGAATCGGGTAAAATTTATATTTCCGCAACACCCATTCGCTCATGAACTCACTCGAACAAGAATCAACAAAATCCGAACATCTAAATCTCCCTAAATCCTCATACTTCTACTTGGGGAAGTTTCATCCCAATTTTATGGTTTTTCATCCAATTTCATTGATTAGATTAAGGAAATTGATAGAGATTATTGATATACAAATGGATTAAGGTTAGAAAACGATACCTATGATTCTCCTCTTCAAATTCCACTAAAAATCGCCAAATCCCGAGCTCTCAATCGATTTTGGAGTTATGAATTTTAAACCCTCGGATTTTGGTATGACCAGCCCAGGTATTACGCACCTGCGGAAACACAATCGCAGGTGCGAAAACTCATTAAAAGACCTGGGGTCGCACCTGCGGTGGCTGGGTCGCAGGTGCGGCTCCGCACCTGCAGACACTCTTCCACGCCTACGAGTCAGGCCAGCCTAAGCTATGTCCGCACCTGCGTGCACCCCCTTCGCACCTGCGTGTCCGCACCTGCGAAAAACCATCGCAGGTGCAAAACACCAAAACCAGAAATGGTTCAGCTGCTCTTAAGGTTCCAAATTCACCCGTTGGGCATCCGAAACAACCCCCAGGCCCTCGGGACCTTAACCAAACCTACCAACTGTCCCTAATACCTTGTCCAAACTTGGCCGAGTCTTAAAAACACATCTCATAACATCAAAATCATCAATTATGCATAGATTCAAGCCTAAGAACTTATGAAATTTCTAGAATTCACATCCGATGCCGAAACACGTCAAAACTCATCTGAATGACCTCAAATTTTGCACACAGGTCACAATTGGCATTACGGACTTGCTGTCACTTTTGGAATTCCATTCCGAGTCTGATATGAAAATTTCACCTATCGGCCGAAATCGCCGAAATTCTAACTTTCGCCAATTCAAGCCTAAATCTACAACCGACCTCGAAAACACATTCCGAACACACTCCTAACCCCGAAATCACCCAACGGAGCTAACGGAGTTGACAAAATTCCATTCCAGATTCTTCTTCACACAACTCTAGCTACGGTCAGATTTCTAAAGGTAAATTCCACATTTATGGACTATGTGTCCAAAATCACTCCGGATTTCATCACTCAACGCTCAGACAAGTTTTAATAACATAAATAAACATGGGAGAAGCGGTTATTAGGGGATCGGGGCGCTAACTCTCAAAACGAACGACCGGGTCGTTACACATAATGTATACACGGGGAAATATATATCACATCATAATGCATGTCCCTCGTCCTCACCTGCACGAAAACACCCTTCGTGCCATGAACTCGCAATAATATGGCACGGCATCAGCCTTCGTGCATTAGCACTCAATCACAATATCATGCACGACATCACCCTTCGTGCTTTTACTCTCAATAATATGGCACGACATCACTCTTCGTTATTTTAATTTCAATGACATTGCACGGCATCAACCTTCGTGCTTTTACTCTCAATAATATGGAATGACATCACCCTTCGTGCTTTTACTCTCAATAATATGGCACGACATCACCCTTCGTGCTTTACTCTCAATAATATTGTACGGCATCACCATTCGTGCTTTACACTCTTTCTCACCCAAACAAATGAAAGGATAGAATTCAGACAAGGGAATCAACAACATAAACAATAATAGAAACCCATACTGCCCTGGCAAAAGAGTCAACAATGGAAACAATATCATCAACATGAACAATAATGGAAACCATACTGTCCCAGCAAGGGATTCAACAATGAAAACAATATCATCAGCAACATGAACAATAATGGAAAGCACATTGTCCCGACAAGGGAGTCAACAATGAAAACAATATCATCCCGGCAAGGGAAACAACTATAACCAATCTTGCTTAATTAATTAGCTTCACGAAATAAATCCCAACTTGAATCAATGCTCTGCAATAGGAAATGCCAAGAGAATCATCAACATGTATAATCATCAAGTTAAGTCTAAGTAGTGCTTAATGAAAGATCATATCAATCACAATATACGACCCATGGGCATGCTTGACACCAACATATAATACTATAATTACTACTAAACAATTATAGGGCGAGATTATGCTAATTCTAGTCAAATAGGCAGTTTATGAAGGAAGATATAGCACGACGGTAGAAAAGGTAATTTCTTCAGTTAAGTCAATTAAGATCAAATAAGCAACAAGATAAAACTAAATAAGTAACTTCTGATTTAAGCAGAGAGAGATGAACTAGCAATCGGAACTCAGATATAACAAATACAACTTCATACACATGGAATATAAGGACCTAAGAATCTAAAAGTCCAACCTATTTGCAAATAAGTCCGAGTACGCACTCGTCACCTCGCATACACGAGATACAAACAACATAGAAGACTCAATCCTAAGGGGTAGTTCCCCCACACAAGGTTAGGCAAGATACTTACCTCAAAGACGATAACCTGGTACTCTAAAATAGACTTCTCGGGCGAAAAGACCTCCGGACGGCTCAAAATCTACTAAAACAATTTCAAAATACACATAAAACGTATAATGAACCATTCTGAATAATAAAGTTTCAGTCTTTACAAAAATATAAAAACCGACCCAAAAGTCGAGCCCCGGGACTGCACCTCGGAACCCGATAAATTTTACAAAATCCGATTACCCATTCCAATACGAGTTCAACCATACAAAATTTATCAAATTCCGATATCATTTGGTCCCTCAAATCATGAATTTTCAATTTAGAAAATTTCTTCCAAAACCCACATTTTCCTCAACTCAAAACATAATTTAAACAATAAAAACAAGGACTAATTCATGGAATATATTTAATTCTAGTTGAAGAACACTTACCCAATCGAATTGTGTGAAAAACCCTCAAAGAATCGCCAAGAACCGAGCTTTAGAAGTCAAAATATAATAAAAATGGTGAAACCCTCAGTTTTGGATTATATTCTGTCTGTCCAGATATTTGAGCATTGCGATCGCGGACCAAAGGATGCGATCGCATAGAAGAAGTAATGTTGCTAGCCAAAAAGGTGATATGCGATCACGAAGGTATCAATGTGATCGCATATAAGGGAAATAGCCACTGCAAAAAATATGCACAGTGCATTCGCGAGCTCAGCTGTGTGATTGCGGAGGAGTAATTCTCTGTTGCCAAACATTGCACTATGTGATCGCCAAGCATGGGATGCGATCGCATTGAATTAAAAACTGGGGGGGTCAAGAGCAACACTATGTGATCGCGACTACTGCTATGCGATCACATAGAAGGAAACCAGAAGACATGTTCAACAGTGGAAAAATGAGGGAAAGTTGATCTGAAGGCTATCCGTAACACACTCGAGGCCCCCCGGGACCCCGTGCAACCACACACACAAGTCATATAATTCTGTTGGTATAAGCCGGTTAATCACACTGATGATGACGTGATTTTTTTACACCATTGTATGTATAGAAATGTCCTGATTTACTTTTGTGTTGCAAGCAAACTTTGTTACTTTCACTGATAATATTGCAAGCAATGGGTAAGTGTATATAACTATTTCCAGTAACATATGCGTACAAATAAAAAGAAGGATTACATATAGGATTCTCAAGCAGCATAACATGTCTTTAGGGTGTATATAAGTCGAGTGTAACGACCCGACCGTTCGTTCCGAGAGTTTAGCCCGTTTCCCCCATTTCCGCTTCATTGCTTGTGTGGTTCATCTCTTTTGTGTGGTGTTAGGTTGGTTGACTCAGGTTCAGAGTGGTCGTGGTGAGAATTAAGGCACTTAGTCTCTTAAATGAGATCAATAGTTGGAAAAGTCAACCGGGAATTGACTTATAGGTAAACGACCTCGGAATGTAGATTTTATGGCTCAGATAGCTTCGTTAGGTGATTTGAGACTTAGGAGTGTGTTCGGAATGTAGTTTTGAGGTCCGGTGTAGAATTAGGCTTGAATTGGCGAAAGTTAGTTTTTGGCGATTTCCGGTCGGCAGTGGAAAATAGGCTATCGGGGTCGGAATGGAATTCCGGAAATTGGATCAGGTTCGTAGCGTCATTCTGGATGTGTGTGCAAATTTTCATATCATTTGGACGAAGTTTGGGTAGTTTCGGCATCGTTGGTGAATTTCAGAAGTTTGAATATCCTTAGGCTTGAATCATGGGTTGATTTGGTGTTTCGATGTTATTTTGGATGTTCCGAGAGTTCGACTAAGTCCGGGTGATCATTTATGACTTGTTTGTATTTTTGGTTGGGGTACCGAGGGCCTCGGGTTGAGTTCGGATGGGTAACGACATGATTTTTGGCATTTTGGAGTTGCTGGTGGGAAACTTTCTGGTGTTTCCGCACCTGCGGATGGGGAACCGCATGTGCGAGCCCACAGAAGCGGACAAGGCTCCGCAGATGGGGAAGTTGGCTGGTTCAGCAAAGGTCGCAGGTGCGAGACTTAGACCGCACCTACGGAGTCGCAGGTGCGAAGGATTTGTCGCAGGTGCGGAAGAGGGGGACCTAGCCAAGGAGCGCAAGTGCGGATGCCTGGTCGCGCCTGCGAGCCCGCAGGTGAGAGAAAAGGGCCGTAGGTGTGGAAGTTCGGACTTAAGTCATTTTCGCAGGTGCGCACCTGGGACCGCAGGTGCGTGTCCGCAGATGCGAGGAAAGGACCGCAGGTGCGGTCATCACTGGGCAGAACCTATAAAAAGAACCCTTAGCGAATTTTGGCCATTCTTTCACCATTGTTATTCGGGTTTGAAGCTTTTGAAGGGATTTTGAAGAGGGAAATCGATAGTTCTTCATTGAGGTAAGGATTTTGGACTTAAAACTCGTTTATATGTGATTAAAGGTCGTATTAGTGGTGGAACTTTGGGGGAAAATAGTGCTTAAATAGGTAATTAGGGCTTGTGATTTAGAGACCTTAAAATGAGAATTTGAGGGGTCATTTGTACTCCGATTTCAATATTCTTTGTATGTATGGACTCGTGGGAGGATGAGGATTTTTGTGGTGTAAATTTCATCGAGTTCTGAGACGTGGGTCAGGGGGTAGGGTTTGACCAATTTCGAGATTTTTGAGTATTTTTGATAAATTTCTAATAGGGTTTGTTTCTTGGCATATGGTAGATTTGGAGCACTCGGAGGCCGAATTTAGAGGCAAAGGCACTACGAATAGTATTTTATCCGGTTTTGAGGTAAGTAACGTTTCCAAACTTGGTTCTGAGAGTTCGAAACCTCGAGCTAAATGATTTATGACTATAATCGAGGTGACACACATCGAGGTGACACGCATGCCAAGAGACGGGCATGCGGGCGTGCACCGAGTATTTGTGGCTTGGCTTATCCCATGGCACCGCTTAATGATTATTCCCTGATGATATCTGTGCTTCTGTAATGTGGTAATTGTGAACCTGTTAGGAATCATGTTAAGTATAAATGCTAGGCTTCACACCGAAAATTTTGAGACCCAAGTGGTCGTATATTACTGTCTCATTTTGCGATTATTTGATTTCATATAGTCAATCCTGTTATAGCCTATCACTTCATATCTCAGTCTCAGTATTGTTAATTATATGCATACTTATCATTTTTTCGGGCTGATGGATGCATGTGTGATCCATGTGAGTGATACTGAAGAGTAATGACTGAGTGAGGCCGAGAGCCTGTTATTGAGACAGTTATGAGATCGGACTGCACACCGCAATGATACTTACATCATGCCTTCGTTGGCTTGATATAGCGCTTGGGCCACTAGGTCCCCTCCGGAGTCTTTACACCCCCAGTGAGCGCATTGATGTTGAGGGATGGATTTTCCCTGGGCATGGATCGTGTCCGAAGTGGATGTGATATTGAGGGATGGATCATCTCTTGACATGGATTTTGTCCGAGTGTTGTATCCGGAGATGGACTTTCTCCGTGGGGCTAGGTTTGGCCTTCTTCCTCAGTACGGAGTGATTATGGTCACCAATGATTATGTACATTCCGGGATGGACTTTTCCCTGGGCCTGAGAGCCATATACGGTACTGAGTGGACTGCTGTGTGAGGGTTGTGAGCACTGTGTGCATATCCACACTGGTTTCATACATATGTTTTTATGATGGCATGTAGAGTATACTGGCATACTTGGCATATTTACTCATTCTGATAAACTGTTAGCATGTCTAACTTATGTATATTGTTTATTGTAAATTCTGAGGTTTTGTTCGTCACTACCTCTCAGCCCATAGTTTGGGTTCGTTACTTCTGAGTTGGTGTACTCACATTACTCCCTGCACCTTGTGTGCAAATTCAGGTACACCGGGACCCGGTAGTGGATATTGAGCAGCTATCAGAGTTTTCATTGGAGTTGTCGAGGTAGCAGCTGGCGATCACGACCTCGTTTTCTCTTCCTTATTCCACCTGTTGCACTTATTTTGAGACTATGTTGTCTATTTTGTCATTCTTTATTTTTTTTATATAGCAGCTCATGACTGAGTGACACTGGATCCGGGGTTAGAGATTTTAATTTTTGTTTCAAATACTGTTTTTAAACTTCATACTATTAGTATTATCAATAATTTCGTTTAAAATTGTATTTTTACTGGAAATTTAAATTTAGCTTAGAAACAAAGGGGCAGCTTGCCTAGTTCCACGACAGGCGCCATCACGACTCCGAAATCGGGTCGTGACATCGAGTTAGTTCGATATTTATCAAAATCAAACCAAACAAACTATATTGGTTTGGTTTTGTCGATTTTATCGGATTTATTAATTTGTTTTTTGTCATATGAATATTATTCCAATCTTACTTTGTTAGCATTATCAATGATAAGTTAATATATGTTTAGTAAGAATTGAACAATTTGACAAATCTATTAAAATATTTTATGAAAATTTTCTGTTGATAACACATTATAGTTATTTTCTTAGTTTAACATTAAATTTTTGTTGATACATGCTTGAAAGCTTAATCGAATTTTAATAGTTAAACATAAAAATCAATATTAAACCTAAATAATAACATGTTATGTTAAATTTTAAAAATTACTGATAAAATACCATTTTAAATTCGAAAAAGATATAAGAGTTGTTTAATAGATCTTAATATATGAATATAGAAGAATTAAGAGATTGAGTCATTTTAATAACACTTGATAAGAAAGTGATAATACACGTCACAATCAAGCATTAATTAAAGTAAATAAAAATATATGCACTTTATAGTTTTATTAAATATTACACCTGTGGAAGAATCACAAATATTATTAGATATCTTTTAAAATTTTTTTATAAAAAGCTTTAAAAATATATATAAATATTATATGTCAGTTTGATTGGAATTTTTTTTATCGATTTGAACATACCTACCTGAACACCAGTAACCTGTCGGTCCTTCTCGTCACAGACAATTCATCAATTGACAAAAATCATGTATACGCCTAACGCCACTAAACATAACATGTTTGTTAATTAATTTACAGGAAGTAGAAACATCTAGTATGGGAGAAAAGATCATTGCTTTTACTGCATTAGCTGCGATAGAACTCGTATCTTCATGATGCCGCTCGTAGAATCAATTTTAAGGCGAATTCAGGATTTGGAGGTTACGTGTGTCAAGTTGGTCGATTGATCAAATTTAGACTTCAATTTGGATTATGCATCTTTTCGATTTTATATAGACACAAAACTTGATCAAAAGAAAAAAAAAGTAGTAATATGTATGAGTACTTGGCACAAAGCATAATAAAACTTCCACTAATCTATCTATTTATACGATACTTCCTCCGGTTTACAATAAGTGTTCAGTTTCTTTTTTTATTTTGGTTCAAAATAAGTATCCAGTTATGTTATCAAGAAAAAATTCAATTTTTTTTTACTCTTTTACCCTTATGTGCATATCCCTAAAAAACTTTTCTCACTCCTCACTATAATTATGTGACAAATACTTTAATAAGGGTAATTTAGTCATACTAGGTTTTTTTGCATAGGATTTAGTAGTTTCTTAATGGGCGTGCTAAAAGGAAACTGGACACTTATTGTGAACCGGAGGGAGTATTAAAAGCACGAACGTCCTTAGCGAAATATCGTTCGCTTTTTTTAGCCGTTTTAAATAGATTTTATACTAGACAAAACAATCATTAACTATATCTCTAAGAATTAGGAGTTTAAAATTAATTAAAGTTTGCCTTTTAACTCTAAATAAATACATATAGCATAAGGTAGCATTTCCCCTAAAATGCACACTCAACTTATTTTATCACTGGTGAAGGTTAACCTTCTACTCATTGCCTTTTTGCACTACTTTTTGAAATTAAATAGTTAGTTGTCGAAGAGCTTCCATTGCAATCCTCTTAAGCCCATTTCTTGACCAAACAACAAAAATGGAGGATTTCTTTGAACCTGGAGGTTAACCTTCTATTCATTGTTTTTTGTAAAAATTGCACAGGGCGCTCTATTTAGGCGCCTCTCTTTAACCTGTACCCGCTTTATTTTTATGTTTGCACCGGTACCTATTTTTTTTTAAAAGCCTTTCGAAAAGACAATTTTATCCTTTTACAGCAGTCAAGCCTACTTTCTCTTCAAGTAAACCCCATTCCTCTACTTCCATTCCTATACTTTGCAAATACTCTCTTTCTCTTTCTCTCCCGCNTGTTAGGGGTTAGTTCTATAGTGATTTTTTGTCATGTATACCTTAATTTTATGGAGCTGATATTTTTTTTGTTTTTTTGTGTTTAATTATTGGTGTTAAATTTGTGCTTTGCTGAGTTTTTTTGTTTTGTAACTGGTTAACTTCAGCGTTTTAGCAGTTGATATTTTTGTTTTGTAGTTGATGTTTGGGAATTTACGTTTTTGTTTTGTTTAATATGCTGAAGTTTTTAAACGTGTATGTCTATTTTGTATTTTGTAACTGGTGAACTTCAGCTTGTTTTTGTTTAGGAGCTGAAGTTTTTTGTTTTATTTTGGTGAACTTCAGCATATTTGGGCGCTTAAGTTTTTGTTTTGTGTTGGTAATATGATGAAGTTTTTGAACGTGTGTGTCTGTTTTGTATTTTGTAACTAGTGAACTTCAACTTGTTTTTGTTTAGGAGCTGAAGTTTTTTATTTTGTTTTGGTGAACTTCAGCATATTGGGCGCTTAAGTTTTTGTTTTTTTTTGGTAATATGCTGAAGTTTTTGAACGTGTGTGTCTGTTTTAAATGAACATTTCTATAAATTCTTTAGCTAGGGAGCTGAAGTTTTGTTTGTGTTTTTTGTTATATTTTTATGAAAGTGGGAGCTGAAGTTTTTGTGTTTTGTACTTCAGCCTGTTTTTGTTTTGGAGCTGAAGTTTGTGCTTTGTTTTGCTGAAACTTCAGCATATAGGGAGCTGAAGTTTTGTGTTTTGTACTTCAGCTTGTTTTTGTTTTGGAGCTGAAGTTTGTGCTTTGTTTTGCTGAAACTTCAGCATATAGGGAGCTGAAGTTTGTGCTTTGTTTTGCTGAAACTTTAGCATATAGGGAGCTGAAGTTTTTGTTTTATTTTTGGTGACCCTTCAACATATTGGGAGCTGAAGCTTTTTTGTTTTATATTTGCTGATTTTTTCTTCTTTGAGATGATGTTTTTAACTGATATCTTTTTCTTTCTTACAACAGATGGCTTCTTCAAATCCTCCAGCAGCTAAAGCATCTAAAAACCGTACACAATCAAAAGCTCCTTCAGTCCGTATTGTTCCTCCTACAAGAGCAGGGGAAAGATATTTTGAGTTTCGAGATTGGTTTAACTGTCGTGCTTACTGGAAGGGTAACCACGATTTGAAGAGTTTGATCAAATCTTTCTTGACTCCTGCACAAGAAGAAAAGTTAACTAATGGTACTTTTCGATACATTTTGGCTATGGAGAACTTGAAATGCAGCATGAAGTTGGTTCATTGCTTGTGCCTTTCTCGTATATTCACCAATGATCGAGACTCCATTAGTTTCAAGATTTTTGGGCATAATGTATCGTTCACCCTTGAAGACTTTCACATTATGTGCGGTTTGAGGATCACCGCACATAATGTTGAAAAACCATCTAAACGCGAGAGCACGATCTTGAAGAGATATTTTGGTAAGTCTAAGGGTGTGACCTTGAAGGACATTCGAGATTTTATGTCTCGTAATGAAATTCAGAAGGACGATGCAAATTTCAACCATGTATGCGAGAGCGATGAAGATGCAGTTAAACTGATGGAAATTCTTCTTGTGGAGTCTGTTATATTTGGTAAAAAGAATGAATCAACGGTACTAGAGGATTATGCAGCGATTGTCGAAGACGATAATGCTTGTGCTGCTTATCCTTGGGGTAATGTCTCTTATGAGAAGCTCATTACTTCAATGAAACATGCATTGGATAACCAATCCAACGAACATTCAACAGATTATACTATTGGTGAATTTCCATATCCATTGTGTGTTTATGAGTGTTTCCCCGATCTTCGGAACATGTATATTAAAGAAGACGAGTACCTTGATTCTCCTCAGCTCCCCAGGATGTTACGTTATATATGTGTGGGAGAGCCCAAATATAAAGAACTTGAGAAATATTTCAGTAATCATTCTGTAAGTGAATGTTTTTTTATTTTTTGTAGTTTTGTTAATATGTTGATGTATTACTTTTATTTTATTTTTCATAATGTACTTTTTTTGTATTAAACAGGAATATCGGAAATATAAGGTATTGGATATAATTCCTACAGAAGAGGAATTGAATTCAATGCCTTTAATTGGACAATTGCCTTGCAGCCGAGTTCGTTCAAGGGTAGTTAATGTGTTTCCTTCAACTGGTGAATTACCATGTAGTCGGAGTCGATCAAAAGAAACCCGTCGAACTTCAACTGCTGAATCACCTTGTACCCGGAGTCATTCTAACCGTTCTACAACGGTGTTTGCCAATGAATTAGTCAATAGAATATGTTCTGTAAGTTTTTGTGCTGAGTTTTTAGTTTTATTTTTGTGTGTTTCTTGTAAAACTACATCATGTTTTAAGCTGAAGTTTTGTTCTGTTTGTGTTTAGCTTCAGCATTTTAGTATCTGAAGTTTTGTTCTGTTTTTCCTGAACTTCAGCATTCTAGTAGCTTAAGTTTTTGTTCTGTTTGTGCTTAACTTCAGCATTTTAGTATCTGAAGTTTTGTTCTGTTTTTCCTGAACTTCAGCATTCTAGTAGCTTAAGTTTTTGTTCTNNNCAGCATTCTAGTAGCTGAAGTTTTATTCTATTTTTCTTGAACTTCAGTACTCTTGTAGCTGAAGTTTTTGTTCTCTTTTTGATGAACTTCAGCATTCTAGTAGCTGCAGTTTTGTTCTGTTTTTCTTGAACTTCAGCATTCTTGTAGCTAAAGTTTTGTTTTGTTTTTGATGAACTTCAGCATTCTAGCAGCTGAAGTTTTGTTCTGTTTTTCTTGAACTTCAACATTCTTGTAGCTAAAGTTTTGTTCTGTTTTTTATGAACTTCAGCATCCTAGTAGCTGAAGTT
>ML395571.1:2074-41571 GCA_005239525.1 Nicotiana knightiana | reverse complement strand
AATCCTACATTTAGTAACATTTTTCATGTTAGATGTATTTGTCATATTTACCATTTAATTGTGGTTGATGGTATGAGAATTTTAAATATTCAAATTGAAAAGGTTAAAATGGCTCTTAACTGGATTTTTCATTCAAACCGTTGAAGTAGACTTAGATAATATTTTAAAATATGCGATGATTGTGGCCTAAGAGAAAGATAGGTTCCGAAACCTTGTCCAACTAGACGGAATTACATATATAAAAGTTTGGTTGTTGCATATGAATATAGAAATCCCGTAGAACATTTAATGCACATGTAAGTGATGATGATGATTACCTTACGAATGGGGATTTGGCTAATGTTAAAATGCTTGTTGATTTTTTAGAAAAATTTCATATTGCTACAAAAGAATTTTTAGGGCAATATTATCTTACTATTTCTTTGTTTTGTTTATATTACAGAACTTGTAAATTTGTTTGCTCATTTATCACAGAGTGAGAAAATTTATCAACTTGTTATTGATTCTATGAGAACAAAGTTCAAATTCTTTTTTTCCTATTCCCCCTATTTATGGCGTTGCTACTTTATTAAATCTTTGTATGAAACTAGGAGGTCCTCAATTTTGGTATGAAACTGTTTATAATGGTTTAACACTTAAAGATGATGAGTTGCCTAAAATTCCAGAGGCAATAGCCCAATTAGAACAAATACTGAAACTATTTATGATGCTTATCAAGTTGCATTAAATCACACTACACCAAATATTCCAACTCCTTCTTCTTCTGATTCTCAATCTTGGAAAAGAACTGCAGGAGTAAGAAGATTTCATTTTTGGGCGGGCTCTAGGGGTTCTTTTAGTTCTAGTAGTAATGATTTTTCACAACCAAATGAGCTTGAAATTTATTTATCGCAGCAACTTGAGAAAGTGAATCCCGACGACACCTTTGATATTTTGCAATGGTGGAAGGACAAAGAAAAATGCTTTCAAGGTTCTTTCAAGGATGGCCCGAGACATTTTAACTAATCAACCTTCAACAGTGGCATCAGAGTGTGCTTTCAATCAAGCAAGACTTCAAATCGGTGATCATAGACAGTCTATGAGGGATAGCTTGGAAAAAATAGTATTTTTCAGAGATTGGATTCGTTCAGAAAGCATAAATTTTGGATTTGCTGAATCACAACCAGAGGTAGACGAAGCTTACGAATAAATCTGAGGACGCTGCTTCATCCAACAATGGAAGTGGAGATGAACAAGCTACTTTTCCGCCACCACCAACGGAACTTCCTCCGAATCGTGAAGAATTTATGTAGTTTATAAGAGATAGCATGTAACTTATATGAACAAAATTTAGTATGTAACTTGTATTTTGGCCCTGCTTGATTAGTTCCATTTTTTTCTCAATGATGGTATTAGCACCTTGTTGTGCTCATTCCATAGGGGGAGGAAGACTTAGAAAAATATAGCCATATTTTTTATTGCTATAATAAAATTACAAGGCATTGATTTGAATATTTTTATCTTTAAATTTGAATTAAAAAATTAGGTCACAATTCTATAATAAAATTACAAGGCATTAACTTAGATGTTTTTTTTAACATCTTTTTATCTCTAAGTTATATTTACTTTTTTTTTAAAAATTACTGCTTAACCGTTGGACACATTTAGTCCGTTTGGACCGCGAGCCCGACCCATTTAGCCTGGGACCATAAGTTCGTAGGCTTGATCCCGAGCCGATTCCAACAAAAGCATGTTTAGCCGGGACCGCTTAGCCCGTTTATTTAGAAACCATAGCCCGCGAGACCGGCCCGTTTAGGGCCCGGTCCAGCCCACTTACCACCCTTCGCTGTACACCATCTTAAAAAACTAAGAAAAAGGCTTTTCCAATGATGAGTTAAATCAAAAGGAGCTTTATACATTGTTTGATCATATTTTTATCTTGCTTAAGAGGGGATCATCATGGAATCACCAAATAACTTTTCGAATACTCCTTTATTTCAATTTTGAACGTTTTCAGAGCATGAGAGTCAAATTAACTCATTTCAGTGTTAATTCGGAGATAATTTTTTTATATTCTTGAAATAAAATTTATATATTTAAAAACTGCATAAAAAATATTTTAAATAAAAATAGTTAATTAACAATTTAAAATATTATGATCAAAGAAAATCTTACTTGACTCACTAAATAGTAATACGTTCATTCTCGTTGAGAGAGAGAGAGTATATGGAAACTTAGAAATAGGGTATTATTTTTGTACATTTGCTCCTTTTCCTGTGAATACCGGCAATTGGTCAAATACCAAGATCCATGGTTTGTTTGAGTTTATACAATTAGAAATATTTTTCAAAAATTCAAAGCAGACATGTAAAGTTGAACCAATACTATTAAATCTTGTGGATATCATGGAATTACATGATTGTAAACCAATAAAAAGAAGAGCAAACTTCATTTGTAGCTATTTGGAAAAGTCACAAAATAAACCATACAATTAACAACTCAAAACTAATTAAAAGGCTAGCCCGAGAAGCTGATGTCGAATGCCGCTGTCGCAAGTGCGGCCTCCGTATTGAACCATCAATCAACGCCCTCCGTTGTGATCCACTCCCGAGGAGACCGCCTTCACCTGACGATACCGTCGTATTGCTCCATTTTCGCAACTAGACCATAGAAAAGTGGTCCCTGTATTTTACCAGAAGGATCTTTGTAATGCCATATTTTTGCAGCTTCATTGATTTTGATGGAAATTTCTGCAACCTTACTCTGGATATAGCTGGAGAACTTACCGATGACGATGACGCACCAGAAAATGATTCTGTTCTTGACAAAAATTGGTTATCCTATTCAATTGAGTTAGAATTAGCAGAAGATGTCAGCTCCTCCAGATTCTTAGATTCTGTCACCCTATCTCTTCATTCATTCCAAGTATCTTCATTTAGTCCCCTCCAGAATGCACACCATCTTCACCAATATTTAAAAGTCATTTTAGATTATCTATTAGATTGGAGAGCATTTCTTTTGAATATTGGTATATTATAAAAAATATATACATAAAATAGATTATTACTGTACAAAAATTATACAAAATAGACTGTCACTATACAAAAATAAACTGTCACTATACAATTTATATACAATAGACTGCCACTATATAAAATATATACAAAAATAGACTATCATTATACAAAAAATATATTAAATAGACTGTCCTTATACAAAAATATACTAAATAGACTGTCGCCGTACAATTTATATACAATAAACTGTCACTATACAAAATATATACAAAATAGACTGTCACTATACAAAATATATATACTAAATAGACTGTCACTATACAAAAAAATATACAAAATATACTATTACTATACAAAATAGATTGTCACTATATAAAAAAATATACAAAATAGACATTTTCGGACTATTGGATATAATATATTTGGGCCGGAAGGCCATTTTGTGTCAATGGACAAAAATATGGACTATTAAAATTTCGAGGGGCCATAGACGGTAGTTTTCTCGAGGGGCTTTTGTATCCGTACCCACTTTTTATGTCACATTTTAACTTATATCCGCTTTGTAAAAAAAATTGCAAGCGTACCCGCTTTTGCGCATAACTTCAGCATACGAGACTGAAGTAGCAAAGGCAATTGCGCAAAACTTCAGCATTCTAGTAGACGGGCCTGAAGTAGCTTGCGAACTTCAGCTTTAGAGCTGAAGTTTTTGTCTTTGTAACTGGGGAACTAACTTCAAAGCTGAAATTTTTGTCTTTGTAACTGGGTAAAGCTGAAGTTCTTGTCTTTGTAACTGGGGAACTTCAGCTCTAGAGCTGAAGTTCTTGTTTTGTAACTCGGGAACTTCATCAAGTTTTTGTTTTGTAACTCGGGAACTTCAGTAAGTTTTTGTCTTTGTAACTGGGGAATTTCAGCTCTAGAGCTGAAGTTTTTGTCTTTGTAACTGGGGAACTTCAGCTCTAGAGCTGAAGTTATTGTTTTGTAACTCGCGAACTTCAGCTTGACAGCTGAAGTTTTTGTCTTTATAACTGGGGAACTTCAGCTCTAGAGCTGAAGTTTTATCTTTGTAACTTTGTCTTTGTAACTGGCGAACTTCAGCTCAGCGAGGAAAAGGGTGCTGAAGTTATTTAAAAAGTGGGTACAAGTTAAAATTTTTAAAAAAAACGGGTATAGATTAAATGAGAGAGACCAAATAAGGTGCACGCACAATTTTTACTTTTTTCGAAAAGACAAAAATACCGTCAGTGTGCTAAGATTTAAACCATTAACTAAAATCTCCAACAAGTATATATTACCATTCTTTTCGGGCTAAGATATGCCTCTCTTATAATGTTTCCTTCTCCCCCTATTACTTTTTGAACAATTCTGTGACTAATTAAATTCCTGCCAAATAAGACACAGACATGAGACAGCCACGATACATGAAGTGATAGTTATACATTAGATAGACATCAAGGGACAAAATATGCTACCACTATATTTGCTAGTTCCTTAAAATCTGCCCTTTGGTTGTTTTCCCTTATTCCAACCATATACTTGTTATTTGCTTTTTTAATTGGTTCGACTATAGGTTATAAGGGTAAAACTTTTTTTTTTTAAAAAAATAGTGAAAAGTCAGCCCAATTTTAGATGTGTTGAGATGAGTTGCGTTAAAATAAGGGAAAACACACTATTAGTCAGTAATAAGATATGTATTTACTTTTAAGCCACTGTTTAAAATGTCTTTAGTCATTAGTCACTGTTTTAATTAACTTTTACCCCCTCGGACGAAAATACCCTTCTGCTCATAAAGTTCAGGACCAAGTGTCCTTAACTTATGAGCTTGTGACTGTATGTTCAGGACTAGCTGTCCTTAATTTATGAGCTTGTAAGTCTAAGTTTAAGACTACCTGTCCTTAACTTTGAAACTTGTAACTCTAAGTTCAGGACTACATGTCCTTAACTTTTGAACTTGAAACTCGAAGTGCAGGACTATCTGTTCTTAATTTCTGTGCTTGTAACTCTAAGTTAAGGACTACTTGTCCTTAATTTCTGTGCTTGTAACTCTAAGTTAAGGACCAAGTGTCCTTAACTTATGAGCTTGTTACTGTAAGTTCAGGACTAGTTGTCCTTAATTTATGAGCTTGTAAGGCTAAGTTAAGGACTACCTGTCCTTAGCTTTTGAGCTTGTAACTCTAAGTTTAGGACTACCTGTCCTTAGCTTTTGAGCTTGTAACTCTAAGTTTAGGACTACCTGTCCTTAGCTTTTGAGCTTGTAACTCTAAGTTTAGGACTACCTGTCCTTAACTTTTGAACTTGTAACTCTAAGTTCCGGACTACATATCCTTATTTTTTGAAGTATAAAATTGAGACAAATGACAAATCCTGTATTTTCAATTTTTCCCTCGTGCTTTAAGATTGTTATGTATTCTTTAGGGTGTCAACTTATCACCAATAAATATTTTCATCAAATAAGTTTACACGAACTGCACTTTTTGATGAACAATGTGTAACTTTTAAAAGTTCATGTGCCTAGCTCATAAGTGATAAACAAAAATTAGGGCTTTTAGCATAGAACAGAAAGATTTCGCTGGAGAAAAGGGAGACGGAGAGACTGGCAAGGAAGAGAACATGGACAGCAAAGAGATAGAAGAAAGGGTAAATCTGAGGATGCTGCTTCATCCAACAATGGAACTGGAGATGAACAAGCTACTTTTCCGCCACCACCAACGGAACTTCCTTCGAATCTTGAAGGATTTATGCAGTTTATAAGAGATAGCATGTAACTTGTATGAACAAAATTTAGTATGTAACTTGTATTTTGGCCCTTCTTGATTAGTTCCATTTTTTTCTCAATGATGGTATTAGCACCTTGTTGTGCTCATTCCATAGGGGGAGGAAGACTTAGAAAAATATTGCCATACTTTTTTAAATTTGAATTAAAAAATTTGGTCACAATTTTATAATAAAATTACAAGGCATTAACTTAGATATTTTCTATAACATCTTTTTATCTCTAAGTTATATTTACTTTTTTTTTAAAAATTACTGCTCAGCCATTGGGCCCATTTAGTCCGTTTGGACCGCGAGCCCGATCCATTTAGCCTGGGACCATAAGTTCGTAGGCTTGATCCCGAGCCGATTCCAACAAAGCACGTTTAGCCGGGACCGCTTAACCCGTTTATTTAGAAACCATAGCCGCGAGACTGGCCCGTTTAGGACCCGGTCCAGCCCACTTACCACCCTTCGCTGTACACCATCTTAAAAAATTAAGAAAAAGGCTTTTCCAATGATGCGTTAAATCAAAGGGAGCTTTATACATTATTTGATCATATTTTTATCTTGGTTAAGAGCGGATCATCATGGAATCACCAAATAACTTTTCAAATACTCCTTTATTTCAATTTTGAACGTTTTCAGAGCATGAGAGTCAAATTAATTCATTTCACTGTTAATTCAGAGATAATTTTTTTATATTTTTTTGAAATAAAATTTATATATTTAAAAAATGCATAAAAAATATTTTAAATAAAAATAGTTAATTAACAATTTAAAATATTATGATCAAAGAAAATTTTACTTGACTCACTAAATAGTAATACGTTCATTCTCGTTCAGAGAGAGAGAGAGAGTATATGGAAACGTAGAAATCGGGTATTATTTTTGTACATTTGCTCCTTTTCCCGTGAATACCGGCAATTGGTCAAATACCAAGATCCATGGTTTGTTTGAGTTTATACAATTAGAAATATTTTTCAAAAATTCAAAGCAGACAGTTAAAGTTGAACCAATACTATTAAATCTTGTGGATATCATGGAATTACATGATTGTAAACCAATAAAAAGAAGAGCAAACTTCATTTGTAGCTATTTTGAAAAAACTAATGGCAATAGCTAGTCACAAAATAAACCATACAACTAACAACTCAAAACTAATTAAAAGGCTAGCCCAAGAAGCTGCTGTCGAATGTCGCTGTCGCAAGTGCGGCCTCCGTATTGAACCATCAATCAACTCCCTCCGTCGTGATCCACTCCCGAGGAGACCGCCTTCACCTGACGACCATCGTATTGCTCCATTTACGCAACTGGACCATAGAAAAGTGGTCCCTGTATTTTACCAGAAAGATCCTTGTAATGCCACATTTTTGCAGCTTCATTAATTTTGATGGAAATTTCTGCAACCTTACTCTGGAGTATAGCTGGAGAACCTACCGATGATGATGACGCGCCAGAAAATGATTTCATTCTTGACAAAAATTGGCTATCCTATTCAATTGGGTCAGAATTAGCAGCAGATGTTAGCTCCTCCAGATTCTTAGATTCTGTCACCCTATCTCTTTCATTCATTCCAAGTATCTTCATTTAGTCCCCTCCAGAATGCACACCATCTTCACCAATATTAAAAAGTCATTTTAGATTATCTATTAGATTGGAGAGAATTTCTTTTGAATATTGGTATATCATAAAAAATATATACATAAAATAGATTATTACTGTACAAAAATTATACAAAATAGACTGTCACTATACAAAAATTATACAAAAAAGAACTGTCACTATACAATTTACATACAATAGACTGTCACTATATAAAATATATACAAAAATAGACTATTATTATACAAAAAATATATTAAATAGACTGTCATTATACAAAAATATACTAAATATATTGTCGCCATACAATTTATATACAATAAACTGTCACTATACAAAATATATACAAAATAGACTGTCACTATACAAATATATACTAAATAGACTGTCACTATACAAAAAAATATACAAAATGTACTATTACTATACAAAATAGATTGTCACTATATAAAAAATATACAAAATAGACATTTCGGACTATTGAATATAATATATTTGGGCCGGAAGGCCATTTTGTGTCAATGGACAAAAATATGGACTATTAAAATTTCGAGGGGCCATAGACGGTAGTTTTCTCGAGGGGCTTTTGCATCCGTACCCACTTTTTGTGTCACGTTTTAACTTATATCCGTTTTGTAAAAAAAATTACAAGCGTACCCGCTTTTGCACATAACTTTAGCATACGGGGCTGAAGTAGCAAAGACAATTGCGCAAAACTTCAGCATTCTAGTAGACGGGCCTGAAGTAGCTGAAGTTTTTGTCTTTGTAACTAGGGAACTAACTTCAAAACTGAAGTTTTTGTCTTTGTAACTAGGTAAAGCTGAAGTTCTTGTCTTTGTAACTGGGGAACTTTAGCTCTAGAGCTGAAGTTTTTATTTTGTAACTCGGGAACTTCAACAAGTTTTTGTTTTGTAACTCGGGAACTTCAGCAAGTTTTTGTCTTTGTAACTAGTGAACTTAAGCTCTAGAGCTGAAGTTTTTGTCTTTATAACTGGGGAGAGCTGAAGTTTTTGTCTTTGTAACTGGGGAACTTCAGCTCTAGAGCTGAAGTTTTTGTTTTGTAACTCGCGAACTTCAGCTCGACTGCTGAAATTTTTGTCTTTATAACTGGGGAAATTCAGCTCTAGAGCTGAAGTTTTATCTTTGTAACTGGGGAACTTCAGCCCCGTATGCTGAAGTTTTGTCTTTATAACTGGCGAACTTCAGCTTAACTGACGAACTTCAGCTCAGTGAGGAAAATGGTGCTGAAGTTATTTAAAAAGTGGGTACAAGTTAAAATTTAAAAAAAAAACAAATATAGATTAAATGAGAGCGACCAAATAAGATGTCCGCGCAATTTTTACTTTTCTCGAAAAGACAAAAATACCGTCAGTGACTCAGTGTGCTAAGATTTAAACCATTAATTAAGATCTCCAACAAGTATATATTACCATTTTTTGGGGGCTAAGATATGCCTCTCTTATAATGTTTCCTTCTCCCCCTATTACTTTTTGAACAATTCTGTGACTAATTAAATTCCTGCCTAATAAGACACAGACATGAGACAGCCACGATACATGAAGTGATAGTTATACATTAGATAGACATCAAGGGACAAAATATGCTACCACTATATTTGCTAGTTCCTTAAATCTGCCCTTTGGTTGTTTCCTCTTATTCCAACCATATATTTGTTATTTGCTAGATCCTTAAAATCTGCCCTTTGGTTGTTTTCCCTTATTCCAACAATATACTTGTTATTTACTTTTTGAATTGGTTCGACTATAGGTTATAAGGGTAAAACTTTAAAAAAAAAAAAAGTGAAAAGTCGGCCCAATTTTAGATGTGTTGAGATGAGTTGGGTCAAAATAAGGGGAAACACACTGTTAGTCAGTAATAAGATATGTATTTATTTTTAAGCCACTGTTTAAAATGTCTTTAGTCTTTAGGCACTGCTTTAATTAACTTTTATCCCCCTCGGATGAAAATACCCTTCTGCTCATAAAGTTCAGGACCAAGTGTCCTTAACTTATGAGCTTGTGACTGTATGTTCAGGACTAGCTGTCCTTAATTTATGAGCTTGTAAGTCTAAGTTTAGGACTACCTGTCCTTAACTTTGAAACTTGTAACTCTAAGTTCAGGACTACATGTCCTAAACTTTTGAACTTGGAATTCGAAGTGCAGGACTATCTGTCCTTAATTTCTGTACTTGTAACTCTAAGTTAAGGACTACTTGTTCTTAATTTCTGTGCTTGTAACTCTAAGTTAAGGACCAAGTGTCCTTAATTTTTGAACTTCCAACTCTAAGTTCAGGACCAAGTGTTATTAACTTATGAGCTTGTAACTGTAAGTTCAGGACTAGTTGTCCTTAATTTATGAGCTTGTAAGTCTAAGTTAAGGACTATCTGTACTTAACTTTTGAGCTTGTAACTCTAAGTTTAGGACTACCTGTCCTTAACTTTTGAACTTGTAACTCTAAGTTCAAGACTATATGTCCTTATTTTTTGAAGTATAAAATTGAGACAAATGACAAATCCTGTATTTTCAATTTTTCCCTCTTGCTTTAAGATTGTTATGTATTCTTTAGGGTGTCAACTTATCACCAATCAATATTTTCATCAAATAAGTTTACACGAACTGCACTTTTTGATGGACGATGTGTAACTTTTAAAAGTTCATGTGCCTAGCTCATAAGTGATAAACAAAAATTAGGGCTTTTAATATAGAGCAGAAAAATTTCGCTGGAGAAAAGGGAGACGGAGAGACTGGCAAGGAAGAGAACATGGACAGAAAAGAGATAGAAGAAAGGGTAAAATTGTCTTTTCATATTAATTTTAATAGATTAGTGACTA
Organism: Nicotiana knightiana; assembly: GCA_005239525.1. Taxonomy (NCBI): domain Eukaryota; kingdom Viridiplantae; phylum Streptophyta; class Magnoliopsida; order Solanales; family Solanaceae; genus Nicotiana; species Nicotiana knightiana. The sequence continues at coordinate 31,391 of ML395571.1, read as the reverse complement.
CTTTTTTGCTCAGCATTAAAAAAAGCTAGATAAAAAATAAATACCACTTTAAAAAGTGGCTATCCCATGCAATTCTTACTGTAAATGAGTTGAGTTCAATAAATGAGCAGATCAATGATCAACCCTATCTTGAACGGGTCAAATAGGTTTGGGGTCAAATTGTCACCCCTAACCGATACTTACCCAAAAAAAAAAAAAAGATTATGATTTATGAGTCTTACAATTGCATGCATCTTGTTAAAAACTATTACAAGCTGCTAAAGCAAGCAGCTCCTCGGTCAATGTTGAATTCTAACGTTTCCTCATCGCTTAACTAAGCAACTAAACAAATATATTTGAGTTCAATAGCAGGACAAATGGCTATAGTCTAATATTGACTTATAAAAATTGATCCAACTTTTAGAGATGACATTTGGTTAAACATCGAATGCGATAACGATTGATCATAGAAGGTCATTTCATTTTAAATTATGTGCATATGTTTACATTTAGAGAAATTTAACAAGATCGATTTTTAGGTGCGCCGGCAGAACTAGAAAATCTCAATAACACTTCCAGGAAATAGATGGATTCTTATACTACTCCCTCCATTTTCATTTTTGTGTCTTACTTCTTTTAGTCTTTTTAAAAAAGAATGTTATTTTTCAATACTTAGTAAGTTTTTAAATTCTAATATTTGTGTATTGCCATTATTGGTGACACTTTCTTATAACAATAACACGATCTGCTTAAGACCAAAAGATTTCAAAGGACATTTTCGATTAGTTACACGTGTTTTAATTAAGATCATAAGATTTAGAAGTCTTTTTGTCACGATCTCAAAACCACAAGTCGTGATGGCACCTAAGCCAACCCGCTAGGTAAGTCAACTAATAATTTTTCAATTTCAATAATATTAACAAGACAACTAATTGAAAGTATTTTACTAAATTTTATACATTGTCCAAGGGCTGGTAGAACAAATCATGAGCTTCTACTAATAGAGTTTACAATGCGAAAATGAAATAAATACATAGTTTGTTTGAAAAGAACATAAATAGAGTTTTACAATCTAAGGCTACCCCGAACAAAGGAGGCACCTATAACAGGAACGCAGGTACATCTCCAAATCCCGCAACCATCGAACACAACAACAACAACAGCTAACATCTGCACGCAATGTGCAAAAGTGTAATATCAGTACAACGGACCCCATGTACTGAGTAAGTAACAAACCTAACCTTAGGTTGAAAGCAGTGATGAGCTAATACAAAGTCGGGTCCAATACTAGTATTCTACAACAATGCATAACAGAATAATACAAGAAATAAAAGAGGTATCTCAGAGGTAAGAGGCTCAGCTCGTTCACAGTTCTAGAAAATAGTCATGCTTTTCAAGTACCTTAGTGTTGGAACTGTTATCCAAAATACTAGAAATATGAGTAAGTTTGAAAACTATAATTTTTCCAAATATTCTTTCCGCAAAGAATAAAAATGTTTCTTTTCTTTTCAAATAAAGTATAAAATACCTCTCTAAGTCCGCATATCAATGTGTATAATAAGTCATAAATGACGTGATACTGTATAACATGAGAAAAAATACATCTCTATGCCTGTATATCACGTGTGCATGAAAATGCCATGTATCTAGGATATGAATCATGTACTCACACTCTCAGAGTACTCAATCTCACTGTTTCACATCCACTCTCCCTATGCTAAGTGCTCAGCCCGCTCAATCACTCAGCGCTGTATAATAATTGCTGCGGCGTGCAGCCCGATCCACATATATTTATAATCCACTGCGCTCACTGGGGGTGAACAGACTCCGGAAGGGCTCCTTCATCCCAAGCGCTATATTGTTGTGGCGTGCAGCCCGACCTAATACTGCTATGGCGTGCAGCCCGATTCAATACTTTATAATATAATATATTGCTGCGGCGTGCAGCCCGACCCATAAGGTAAATATATAATATGCTGCGGCATGCAGCCCGATCCCAAAAAAGTATAATCTAATATGTTGCGGTGTGCAACCCGAACCATAATGTCATTCTAACTCAGGCCCTCGGCCTCACTCAGTCATCACTCTCTCCAGTCTCGCTCACGGGCTCACAGTGTCATGAAACTAGCCGACAACCTTAATATGATGTATCAATAATAATAACTGAGACTCAGATATGATATGAATGCATGAATATGACTGAGTACAAAATATCAATGAAATGAGTGAGATGACATCAAGAAGCGACCACTATGGGTCCTAACAACGTTAGCATGAAGCCTAAACACGATATTTGGCATGATTGACAGCTCAATTATTCTATCGCATGGTGAAAACACAATTAGCAACAAACTAGGGCCACTATACCGTGCCATGGAAGCAACAATGTCCCAATTCACATGGTGCACGCCCACACGCCCGTCACCTAGCATGTGCATAACCTTAATACCAATCACATAACACGTATTGTGGGGTTTCATACCCTCAACACTAAGTTTAGAAGAGTTACTTCCCTTGAACGAGCCAATACCAATGCCGAGCAAGCCAAGCGATGCACCAAAGATGCCATCCCGCGAGTTCCAACCTCCGAACGGCTCGAAACTAACCAACAACAATTCAAATGCATCAAAAAAAATGTTTAAGGAGCCAATCCCGATCGTAAAAGATCAAATCTAGAATTAAAGCCCGAAATCGGCCAAAATATCCAACCCGGTACCGTACCTCGGAACTCGACAAAACTCACAAAATCCGTCAATCCATTCAATTACGAGTCCAACCATAGTAATTTCACTTAAATTGGACTCCGAATCGGTGTTCAAAACTCAAAAATTCATATTATGAAACTTTAGGCCAAACCCCCCAATTTCTCTTTAAAATTCATGAACTAATTGCCAAAAATGGAGATAGATTCATGAAATGTAATCAAACTGGGTAGAGAACACTTACCCCAATCCTTGTGATGAAATTTGCTCCAAAAAATGCTCTATCCCGAAGTCCATAGCTCAATAAGTGATAAAAATGACCAATCCTCGACTTATAGCATTTTGACCAGCGATTCCGCATTTGCGGACAGATTATCGCATCTGCGACCACCACTTTTGCAGTAAAAACTTCTCTTCTACGGTAAAAATTTCTCTTCTATGGTAAAAACTTCGCTTCTGCAAAAATGGCCTTGCCCAGCAACACCCGCACCTGTGGATGACAAATTCTGCTTCTGCGAAGACTTCTGCACCTGGTCTTCCAAGCCCGCATGTGCGCGCCCGCAGGTGCTCTACATGAGTCCGCTTCTAGAGTCTTTCCTCACCCAATCTCATCTCTCTTCTGCGACTCCACTAATTCTTGTGCGACCATCACACCTGCGCAATTCCAGTCGCAGGTGCGGAGTACCAGAACCAACAGCTGGAACATTGAAGAAAAATTGTCCGAAATAAATTTGAAACGCGCCCGAGCACCTCGGGATCCCGTACAAACATGCCAACAAGTCACATAACATAACGCGAACCTAATTGAGGCCTCAAAGCACACATAAAAACACCGAAACAATGAATCACACCTCAAATGCAAATTCGGGTATAATCCCGAGTCCAAGATAACCATCAGGACCTAAAGGAACCATTAAAACTCCGTTCCGGTGTCAAATTCACAAAAAGTCAAACTTGATCAACTCTTCCAACTTAAAACTTCAACAATGAAATTTATTATTCCAAACCGATTCCGAATAACCTGAAAACCAAAACTGATGATTCACATAAGTCATAATACATCATATAGAGCTACTCATGCCGGTAAACTACCGAGCGAAGTGTAAATTCTCAAAACGACCGGTCGTTTCGTTACATTTCCCCCACTTAAACATACGTTCGTCCTCGAATGGCCAAGAGTTGTTCCCAAAACCATCAAACCATTGTATAACCTTACCATGCACACACCTGGTGGTGATCCCACGTCACCCTAACCCATAAAGATCTGATAACGCAATATAGCTGAAATTTCTCAATTCAACCTAGCCCATAAGCCTTGGAATCCAATTTTGTTTTTTCCAGCATCCGGGATTTCTTATAAGATCTGCATCTTCCATCCTACACGCCGTATAAGTCTGAACAAGCGGAACCCAGCCGCAACCATAACCCAAGATACAATCGCATAACTCAAATACTCGTAGCAATGATTTCTAAATACATCAGCTACTCAAAATACCCAATGCCGATAATAAACCTTATATCTAACAAATCCCACTCAAAATCTTCATACACTGCCAATAATGAAAGAACACGCAGAAACTCATAACCATTCATCAATTCAACAAGCCGTGGAACCCCCTCTCCTTCAACAAGACTATAGCCAACCCTAAGCCGACTTCCGACATTATCCTTCCAAATATACCGCAATCAAATCTGATAGCACCCATCCTAGATCTGAAAACTCCATCTTATCGAATACCAACTACTCTACTGACACGCAACACCCATACTACTCAGAGTCACAAACCGTGCAATCCATGCACCAATAGGCAACAATCCAACACAAGGGATCATACCTCAACATAACTCCGCTACAATTCATGATTCCTTCCAAACGCTGATTCATACCATATAGTTTGAGCCATCCGACTCAAAATCAATAACCACGTGAAATTCGGCATCAAGTACCTAAAGTGAATTACCATAACCACAGAGAATGAGATGACACAATACCACACAAAACCCGAAAGAACATAACCAATACGCCCTCAATCATGCAATATCCAATTGCTCATCTCGCTTAAATTCCGCTATAAGACCACAATAGAACTTCACCATGTGTGCCTAAAACCAATGGATCACAAATCTTCATAGCATAGAAGAGTAACTCACAGAAAATTTCAGAACACGAATAAGCTTAGCAACAACCGAATAGCACATTCCTCAACAATAGCATTATGGATCCAACCAATCCAACTCGGTATAAAATACACATCTAATTGGGCCTACCAATGGACCCCTAAATCAACTCCGGGAACCCATAAATATAAAACTAAAACCTCCGAAATATATACCCTCATCAAGCTACACCAAATATTACCATCATTTACTTATCCATTTGAGACCGTCCATGCGGTCTACGAATTAATGGCCTTCCCTTCAATACTAAACTGTGATATCGCTCACGTAAATCTCAATCCCACACAACACACCGTATATACCATGCCATCATATGAAAAATACGAGAACTTCATAATCCACTTTGAGTCACAAACAACTACATGCTCAATTAGCCAATGACCTTCCATTTGATTTCATTCGGAAGATAATCACAATAAACAACATGTCCCACATACCGGTAGGAAATATACATCCCGAACCATGGTAGCAACCATCGAGAACCTTTCGAAACTCATTGAACATAATCAAGCCATCACAAATAAATCTATCTAACTCAACCAGGCCACGAAAGTCACTAAAACCTAAGAGCATTAGCACGAAACACCTGTAGAGACTAGTCACGTCATAAGTATCCAAAGAACCAATCATACCCATTACTGTGCTGATCCAACCTACTACTAAGCTGTCATTTTTCTCCAAGTCCTTTCTAAATTGCCTTCCAATTGATACTTTTCCTTGTTGAATACCATAATCCTTAACCAAAATTCACCACACAAGAGACCCTAGCACAAAACCACATCACCCTAAGGCCCATAAGCCGCTGACTCCCCTTTTTAAGCACCCGAAGCACCACCACGGACACACCCACTCTAAAGAGACCTTATGGGAACCTAAAACTTTTTCCTACACCTTCTTGATACTGAAATGCATAAATCCTCAATGATATAATAATGCCACAAGTCTCGACACCGTCCAATGTAACTCTCAGTTTCTAGAAATATACAAATCTTGACAATTTCAAATCGCCACATTTAAATCTTGAGTCAATTAGAACCATTCTCTAGAGTAATCAACTCTTCTCGAATCTCAATTAAACCGACCAAACGGACCGAACGACCTATGCCCCATTAGCACACCAACACCCAAGAGAGTAACCCACACTCCTAAGTAACCGAGCAAACCTACTCCATGCACACTACATCCTTCACAAGTAACCACTCAATTATTCCATGATTCCCATATAACCATAGAGTGTAATACAACTCGTATCCAGAAATTTTCTCCCTCGAGTTATTCTCAAACTCCACCTCTGTAAGTCATAACTGATTCACTAGTATACCCCAAACTGAAACCAATACAACACATAATCGTGCAGTTAACTTATCAATAGCAACCTCCCCCACTTGGATCAAAGCCTTGATCAAAACACACAATAACTCACAATGCCCATACGCTATTACAACCACAATATCGCAGTGAGATTTAACTTAATCCTTCATAAGCTTATATAACACAAACCATCTAATACTTCAAATCATCTGGAAATCTCGCATTCATCCTTGTAGGAGTCACACCAACTCTCATAAGCGACCCGAGCTCAAATTGCAACACATATAATTCACTGGTAAAAGAGAACTCGCTGCAAAACAACATAGGGATCACACAACCCCAGGACACCCTGTAGGAGATAACCCACATGCTTAGCCTCAAATTGACATCTCTCTATACTCTTCCACAGTCATAACTATTACCAATCACTTAATCTCCCTGAATGTGAACTCATAACACGACATGAAGATCTACTTCACTCCACAAATAAACTACATGGGAGGTCCTTAAATGCACCCATAAATCGAGGCTATACGCCAAATCAAAACAGAAGTCAAACACCCAATAGTTCTTGCTACATCTCAAGTAAACTTTTCTTGTCACATTTGAACAATCTGAACACATATCGCAATCAAATCATACTCACCGCATAGTCATCCAATCATAAATCCCACTAATAAGGACACCAAAGGACATATAAGTCCCAAAAGCACGTGCTCACACAATCGAAATCTTAGTGCTCAAGCTACAGTCAAAACTCAGCTTCAAGCCCTCCAGACTGGCCCATCATCAGCATGCCAAAATCACATTTTGCACCTGGACCATGGAGTCATAAGCCGTTGATGCACAACTGATACTGAGCGCTCATGACGCACATACGAATCCGTGGAAGGAATTCAAAAGTTACGCCTCAAGCTGAATCAATGCCGCACAATAAGGAAAGAAAGATGACAAGTATATCCTAAGTTCCCTGTAGCCTCTCGAAGATAGGTAAGGATGTCATCATAACGATCTGCAAGACTCTACTAGACACTTGCTCATGATTTGTAGAACATAAGAACCTAGGGCTCTGATACCAACTTGTCACGATCCCAAAACCACTAGTCGTGATGGCACCTAACGTAACCCGCTAGGTAAGCCAACTAATAATTTTCCAATTTCAATAATATTAACAAGAAAACTAATTGAAAGTACTGTACTGAATTTTATACATTTCCCAAGGACTGGTAGTACAAATCATGAGCTTCTACGAATAAAGTTTACAAATGGAATAAATACATAGTCTGCTTGAAAAGTATATAAATAGAGTTTTACAATTTATGGCTACCCCGAACAAAGAAGGTAGTTACAACAAGGACGCAAGTACATATTCAAATCCCGCAACCATCAAACACAGCAAGAACAACAACAAACATCTGCACGCAATGTGCAGAAGTGTAGTATCAATACAACCGACCCCATGTACTGAGTAAGTAACAAAACTAACCTTAAGTTGAAAGCTGTGACGAGCTAATACAAAGTCGGGTCCAATACTAGTATTCTACAACAATGCATAACAGAATAATACAAGAAACAAAAGAGGTATCTCAGAGGTAAGATGCTCAGCTCGTTCACAGTTTTAGAAAATAGTCATGCTTTTTAAGTACCTCAGTGTTAGGAAACTCAAATCTTTTACCGAAAATTCCAGAAATACGAGTATGTTTGAAAACTGTAATTTTTCCAAATATTTTTTCATCAAGGAATAAAAATGTTTCATTTTCTTTTCAAATAACAAGTATAAAATACCTCTCTAAGTCCGCATATCAATGAGCATAATAAGTCATGAATGATGTGATACCGTATAACATGAGGAAAAGTGTATCTCTATGCCTGTATATCATATGTGCATGCAAGTGGCATGTATTTAGGAGATGAATCATGTATTCACACTTTCAGAGTACTCAATTTCACGGTTTCACATCCTTTCTCCCTATGCTAAGTGCTCAACACGCTCAATCACTCAGCGCTGTATAATAACTGCTGCGGCGTACATCCCGATCCACATATATTTATAGTCGACTGCGCTCACTGGGGGTGTACATATTCCGGAGGGGCTCTTTCAGCCCACGCGCTATATTACTGCGGTGTGCAGCCCGACCCAATACTACTGCGGTGTGCAACACGATCTAATATAGTATACTATAATATATTATTGCGGCATGCAGCCCGACCCATAAGGTAAATATATAATATGTTGCGGCGTGCAACCCGATCCCAAAAATGTATAATATAATATGTTCTGGCGTGCAACCTGACCCATAATGTCATTCTCACTTAGGCCCTCGACCTTAATCAATAAGCACTCTCTCCAGTCTCGCTCTCGGGCTCACAGTGTCATGATACTAGCCCGACAACCATGATATGATGTATCAATAATAATAACTGAGACTGAGATATGATATGAATGCATGAATATGACTGAGTACAACATATCAAAGAAATCAGTGAGATGATAGCAAGAAGCGATCACTATGGGTCCTAACAACGTCAGCATGAAACCTAAACACAATATTTGGCATGATTGACAGCTCAATTATTCTATCGCATGGTGAAAACACAATTAGCAACAAACTAGGGCCACTATAAAGTGCCATGGAAGCAACAATGTCCCAATTCACATGGTGCACGCCCACACGCCCGTCACCTAGCATGTGCATAACCTTAATACCAATCACATAACATGTATTGCGCGGTTTAATACCATCAACACTAAGTTTAGAAGAGTTACTTACCTCGAACGAGCCAATACCAATGCCGAGCAAGCCAAGCGATGCTCCAAAGATGCCATCCCGTGTGTTCCAACCTTTGAACGACTCTAAACTAACCAACAACAATTCAAATACATCAAAAAATGTTTAAGGAACCAATCCCGATCGTAAAAGATCAAATCTTGAATCAAAGTCCGAAATCGGCCCAAAAATCCAACCCGGACCCGCACTTGGAACCTGAGAAAACTCATAAAATCCGACAACTCGTTCAATTACGAGTCCAGCCATACTAATTTCACTTAAATCCAACTCCGAATCGGTGTTCAAAACTCAAAAATTCATATTATGAAAGTTTAGGCCAAAACCCCCAATTTCTCTTTAAAATTCTTCAACTAATTGCCAAAAATGAAGATTGATTTATGAAATGTAATAAAAAATGGGTAGAGAACACTTACCCCAATCCTTGTGATGAAATTTTCTCCAAAAATCGCTCTATCCCAAAGTCCATAGCTCAATAAGTGATAAAAATTACCAACCCTCGACTTATAGCATTTTGACCAGAGATTCCGCATCTTCAGACAGATTATCACATCTGCGACTACCATTTCTGTGGTAAAAACTTTGCTTCTGCGGTAAAAACATCGCTTCTGCGAAAATGGCCTTGCCCAACAACACTTGCACCTGCGGATGACAAATTTCGCTTCTGTGAAGACTTCCGCACTTGCGCTTTCAAGCCCACATCTGCGTGGCCGCAAGTGCGCTACATGAATCTGCTTCTACGGTCTTTCCTCACCCAGCCTCATCTCACTTCTATGACTCCACTAACGCTTCTGCGACCATCGCACCTGCACAATTCCAATCGCAAGTGCGGAACACCATAACCAACAACTGCAACATTAAAGAAACATGGTCCGAAATCTATCCGAAATGCACCCGAGCCCTTAGGGACCCCGTCCAAACATGCCAACAAGTCACATAAAATAACATGAACCTACTCGAGGCCTCAAATCACACATAAAAAAAATGAAATGATGAATCATACCTCAAATCAGAATCTATGAACTTTGAACTTTAAATTTCCAAAACTCGCGCCGAAACATATTAAATTAACTCGGAATGAACTCAAATTTTGCACACAACTACCAAATGACATGACGAAGCTATTCAAATTCCCGGAAACACAATCCGAATCCGATATCCTCAAAGTCAACTTCCGGTAAAACTTATGAACTTTCCAAACCTTCAAATATCCAATTTTTGCAAACTTGTGCCGAAACCTTCTAGAAACATCCGAATGCAAATCCGAGCATACTCCCAAGTCCAAGACCACCATCCGAACCTAAAGGAACCATTAAAACTTAGTTCCGGGGTCAAATTCACAAAAAGTCAAACTGAGTCAACTCTTCCAACTTAAAACTTCAACAATGAAAGTTATTCTTCCAAGCCGATTCCAAATAACCTGATAACCAAAACTGACGATTCACATAAGTCATAATACATCATACGGAGCTACTCATGCCCGTAAACTACCGAGCGAAGTGCAAATTCACAAAACGACCGATCAGGTCGTTACATCCTCCCCCACATAAACATATGTTCGTCCTCGAACGTGCCATGAGTTGATCCCAAAACCATAAAACCACCGTATAACCTTACTTTCACACACCCAGGGGTGATCCCACGTCACCCTTACCCATATAGATCTGATAACGCAATATAGCTGAAATTTCTCAATTCAACCTAGCCCAAAAGCCTTAGAATCCAATTTTTTTTTTCTCGAATCCGGAATTTCTTATAAGATCAGCATCTCGCAACCTACACGCCGTATAAATCTGAACAAGCGGAACCCAACCGCATCCATAATCCAAGCTACAATCGCATGATATATCGCATAACTCAGATACTCGTAGCAATGATTTCTAAACACATCAGCTACTCAAAACACCCATTGCCGGTAAACACCTTATATCTAACAAACCCCACTCAAAATCTTCGTACACTGCCAATAATGAAAGAACACGCAAAAACTCATAACCATTCATCAATTCAACAAGCCGTGGAACCCCCTCTCCTTCAACAAGACTATAGTCAATCCCTAAGCCGACTTCCGACATTATTTTTCCAAATATACCGTAACCAAATTCGATAGCACCCATACTAGATCCGACAACTCCATCTTATCGAATATCAACTACTCTACCGATACACAATACCCATACTACTCAGAGCTATAAACCGTGCAATCCATAACAATCCAAATGTACTCAAACATGGAAAATGACTCAAAAGAGAGAACCATCCTGCAAGCTCAACAGGTACCACCATAACGCAATGCCAAAAACCTATCACATATCGTAGGTTCAAAACACACGAATCAAACTCATGGATCATGCCTCAACATAACTCCCTGCAATGCGTGATTCCATCAAAACACTGATCCATATCATATATTTTGAGCCACCCGACTCAAAATCAATAACCACGTGAAATTCGGCATTAAGTACCCAAAGTGCATTACCATAAGCACGGAGAATCAAATGTCATAATAACACACAAAACATGAAAGAACATAACCAATACGCCCTCAATCATGCAATATCCAATTGCTCATCTCGCTCAAATTTCACAATAAGACCACAATAGAACCTCACCAAGTGTGCCTAAAACCAATGGATCGCAACTCCTCGTAGCATAGAAGAGTAACTCACAGAACATTTCAGAGCACGAATAATCTTAGCAACAACCAAATAGCACATCCCTCAACAATAGCATTATGGAGCCAACCAATCCAACTCGGTGTAGAATACACATCCTGATTGGGCCTACCAATGGACCCCCAAATAAACTTCGGGCACCCATAAATAGATAACTAAACCTCTGAAACCCCACAATGAATGAATGATATCACATACTATCATCTAGCTAGCTTCGACCATGACCTCACAATCCACAACCATGAAACCATCCGACCTAAAAATTCCCAATCTCCAAATCAATAGAAAACACGAATCACCATATCTGATCCCAACTCCACCGCCAGAATGCCTAATACATTGCTCATACCCGATTATCCTACGAGGAATACTTCTAAAATTCTTCCGTGCCACATAGAAAATTTCTAATATCAGTAGTCGATCAGCCAAGGGAGTGCCATAGTACCAGTGAAGTATCCATAAATAAAACACGTTACCCATTCTGAAATATATACCCTCATCAAGCTACACCAAGTAGTACCATCGTTTACTTAGTCATCTGAGACCCTCGATGCTGTCAACGAATTAATGACCTTCCCTTCAATACTAAAATGTGATCTCGCTCACGTAATTCTCAATCCCAAACAACACATTGTATATACCATGCCATCATATGAAAAATATGAGAACTTCATAATCCACTTCGAGTCACAAGCAACTACATGCTCAATTAGCCAAGGACCTTCTATTTGATTTCATCCGGGAGATAATCACAATATGTCCCACACAGCGGTAGGAAATATACACCCGAACCGTGGTAGAAACCAACGAGAACCTTTCGAAACTCATTGCACATAATCAAGCCATCAGAACTAAATCTCTCTAACTCAACCAGGCCATGCAAATTGCCAAAACCTAAGAGCATTCCCACGAAACACGTGTAGAGACTAGACACATCATAAGTATCCAAAGAACCAATCATACATTATTGTGCTGATCCAACCTACTACTAAGCTGTCATTTTTCTCAAAGTCCTTTCCAAATTGCCTTCCAATTGATACTTCTACTTGCTAGAATACCACAATCCTTAACCAAAATTCACCACACAAGCGACCCTAGTACAAAACCACAATGCCCTAAGGCCCATAAGCCGTTGACTGCCCTTTTTAAGCATAAGAAGCACCACCACCGAGACACCCACTCTAAAGAGACCTTATGGGAACCTAAAAATGTTTTCTACACCTTCTTGATACTGAAGTGCATAAATCACCAATGATACAAGATTGCCACAAGTCTCGACACCGTCCAATGTAAATGCATTAGTACCATTCTCGAGAGTCATCCACTCTTCTCAAATCTTAATTAAACCAACCAAACGGACCGAACGACTTGTGCCCCATTAGCACACCAACACCCAAGGGAGTAACCCACACTCCTCAGCAACCGAGCAAATTCCTAATCCATGCACACGACATCCTTCACAACTAACAACTCAATTATTCCATGATTCCCATATACCCATAGTGTAATACAACCCGTATCCAAAAATTTCCTTACTCGAGTCATTCTCAAACTCCACCTCTGCAATTATTAACCGATTCACTAGTATACCAAAAACTGAAACCAATACAACACATAATCGTGCAGTCAACTTATCAATAGCAGACTCCCCCACTTGGATCAAAGCCATAGATCAAAACACACAATAACTCATAATGCCCATACACTATTACAACTACAATTTCGCAGTGAGATTCAGCTAAATCCTTCATAAGCTCATATAACGCAAACCATCTAATACTTCAAATCATCTGGAAATCTCGCATTCATCCTTGTAGGAGTCACACCAACTCTCATAAGCGACCCGAGCTCAAATTGCAACACATATAATTCACTGGTAAAAGAGAACTCGCTGCAAAACAACATAGGGATCACACAACCTCAGGACACCCCGCAGGAGATAACCCACCTGCTTAGCCTAAAACTGACATCTCTCTATACTCTTCCATAGTCATAACTATTATGCAATCACTTAGTCTCCCTGAGTATGAACTCATATCACGACATGGATATCTACTTCACTCCACAGATAAACTACATGGGAAGTCCTTCAACGCACCCATAACTCAAGGCCATACGCCAAATCAAGACAGAAGTCAAACACCCAATAGTCCTTGCTACATCTCAAGTAAACTCTTCTTATCACATTCGAACAATCTGAGCACATCTTGCAATCAAATCATACTCACCGCATAGTCATCAAATCACAAATCCCACTAATAAGGACACCAACGGACATATAAGTCCCAAAAGCACGTGCTCACACAATCGAAATCTCATTGCTCAAGCTACAGTCAAAACTCAGCCTCTAGCCCTCCAGACTGGCCCATCATCAGCACGCCAAAATTACATCTCGCACCTCAACCATGGAATCACAATTCGTTGATGCATAATTAATAGCGAGCGCTCATGCGCACATACGAATGCATGGAAGGAATTCAAAAACTACGAGTCAAGCTGAATCAATGCTGTAAGATAAGGAAAGAAAGATGGGAAGTATATCCTAAGTTCCCTTTAGCCGAAGATAGGTATGGACGTCATTATACCAATCCGCAAGACTCTACTAGACACTTGCTCATAACTTGTAGAACATATGAACCTAGGGCTCTGATACCAACTTGTCACGACCCCAAAACCACTTGTCGTGATGGCACCTAACCCAACCTTCTAGGTAAGCCAACTAATAATTCTCAAATTTTAATAATATTAACAAGACAACTAATTGAAAGTACTTTACTGAATTTTATACATTTTCCAAGGACTGTTATTACAAATCATGAGCTTCTATGAATAGAGTTTACAATGCGAAAATAAAATAAATACATAGTCTACTTGAAAAGTACATAAACAGAGTTTTACAATCTAAGGCTACCCTGAACAAAAGAGGCAACTACAACAGGGACGCACGACATCTTCAAATCCCACAACCATCGAACACATCAACAACAACAGCCAACATCTGCACGCAATGTGCAGAAGTGTAGTATCAGTACAACCGACCCCATGTACTGAGTAAATAACAAACCTAACCTTAGGTTGAAAGCAGTGACGAGTTAATAGAAAGTCGGGTACTATTATTCTACAATAGTGCATAACAGAATAATACAAGAAATAAAAGAGGTATCTCAGAGATAAGATGCTCAACTCGTTCACAGTTCTAGAAAATATTCATACTTTTCAAGTGCCTCAGTGTTGGAAAACTCAAATCTTTTACCGAAAATGCAAGAAATACGAGTAAGTTTGAAAACTGTAATTTTTCCAAATATTCTTTCCGTAAAGAATAAAAATGTTTTATTTTCTTTTCAAATAAAAAGTATAAAATGCCTCTCTAAGTCCGCATATTAATGTGTATAATAAGTCATGAATGACATGATACCGTATAACATGAGAAAAAATGCATCTCTATCCTGTATATCATGTGTGCATGCAAATGCCATGTATTTAGGAGATGAATCATGTATTCACACTCTCAGAGTACTCAATCTCACGATTTCACATCGTTTATCCCTATGCTAAGTGCTCAACACACTCAATTACTCAGCGTAGTATAATAGCTGCTGTGGCGTGTAGCTCGATCCACATATATTTATAGTCGACTGCGCTCACTGGGGGTGTACAGACTCCGGAGGGGATCCTTCAGCCCAAACAGTATATTGTTGCGATGTGCAGGCTGACCTACTGCTGTGGCGTGCAGCCCGATCCAATACTGTGTACTATAATATATTGCTGCGGCGTGCATCCCGACCCATAAGGTAAATATATAATATGCTGCGGCGTGCAGCCGATCTAAAAAATGTATAATATAATTTACTGCGGTGTGCAGCCCGACCCATAATATCATTCTCACTCAGGCCCTCGGCCTCACTCAGTCATCACTCTCTGCAATCTCGCTCACCGGCTCACAGTATCATGAAACTAGCCTGACAACCATGATATGGTGTATCAATAATAATAACTGAGACTGAGATATGATATGAATGCATGAATATGATTGAGTACAGAATATCAATGAAATTAGTGAGATGATAGAAAGAAGCGATCACTATGGGTCCTAAAAACGTCATCATGAAGCCTAAACATGATATTTAGCATGATTGATAGCTCAATTACTCTATCGCATGGTGAAAACACAATTATCAACAAACTAAGGCCACTATACAATGCCATAGAAGCAACAATGTCCCAATTCACATGGTGCACACCCACACGCCCGTCACCTAGCATGTGCGTCACCTCAATACCAATCACATAACACGTATTGAGGGGTTTCATACCCTCAACACTAAGTTTAGAAGAGTTACTTACCTCGAAGGAGCCAATACCAATGCCGAGCAAGCAAAGAGATCCTCCAAAGATGCCATCCCGCGCGTTCCAACCTCCGAACGGCTCGAAACTAACCAAAAACAATTCAAATACATCAAAAAATGCTTAAGGAACCAATCCCGATCGTAAAAGATCAAATCTTGAATCAAAGCCCGAAATCAACCCAAAAACCCAATCCGGGCCCGCGCCTGGGAAACCGACAAAACTCACAAATTTCGACAACCCATTCAATTACAAGTCCAATCATACTAATTTAACTTAAATACGATTCCGAATCGGTGTTCAAAACTCAAAAATTCATATTATGAAACTTTAAGCCATAACCCCCTATTTCTCTTTAAAATTCTTCAACTAATTGCCAACACTGAAGATAGATTCATGAAATTTAATCAAAACTGGGTAAAGAACACTTACCCCAATCCTTGTGATGAAATTTGCTCCAAAAATCGCTACATACCGAAGTCCATAGCTTAATAAGTGATAAAAATAACCAACCCTCGACTTATAGCATTCTGACCAGCAATTCCGTATTTGCGGACAGATTGTCGCGTTTGCGACCACCTCTTCTGCCGTAAAAACATTGCTTCTGCAAAAATGGCCTTGCCCAGCAACACTCGCACATGCGTATGACAAATTCTGCTTCTGCAAAGACTTTCGCACTTGCGCTTCCAAGACCCTATCTGCATGCCCGCAGGTGCGCTACATGAATCCGCTTCTGTGCTCTTTACTCACCCAGTCTCATCTCGCTTCTGCGCCTCCACTAACGTTTCTGCGACCATTGCACCTGCGCAATTCCAGTCGCAGGGTGCGGAACACTAGAACCAGCAGCTGCAACATTGAAGAAGAATGGTCCGAAATCAATCCGAAACGCGTCCGAGCCCATCGGGACCCCGTCCAAACATGCCAACAAGTCACATAACATAACACGAACCTACTCGAGGCCTCAAAACACACATAAAAACATCAAAACGACGAATTACACCTCAAATCGAAATCTATACACTTTGAACTTTAAATTTCCAAAACTCGTGCCGAAACATGTTAAATCAACTCGGAATGAACTCAAATTTTGCACACAAGTCCCAAATAACATGACGAAACTATTCAAATTACCGGAACCACAATCCGAATCCTATATCCTCAAAGTCAACTTCCGGTCAAACTTATGAACTTTCCAAACCTTCAGATTTCCAATTTTTGCCAACTTGTGCCAAAACTTTCTAGAAACATCGGAATGCAAATCCGGCTATACCCCCAAGTCCAAGATCACCATCAAGACCTAACGGAACCATTAAAACTCCGTTCCGGGGTCAAATTCACAAAAAGTCAAACTAGGTCAACTCTTCCAACGTAAAACTTCAATAGTGAAATTTATTCTTCCATACCGATTCCGAATAACCTGAAAACCAAAACTGACAATTCACATAAGTCATAATACATAATACAGAGTTACTCATGCCCGTAAACTACCGAGCGAGGTGCAAGTGCTCAAAATGACGTGTCATTACATCCTCCCCACTTAAGCATACGTTCGTCCTCGAATGGCCAAGAGTTTATCCCAAAACCATCAAATCGCCGTATAACCTTACCATGCACACACCCGGGGGTGATCCCACGTCATCCTAACCCATATAGATCCGATAACGCAATATAGATGAAATTTCTCAATTCAACCTAGCCCATAAGCCTTAGAATCCAAGTTTTTTTCCCAGCTGACGGAATTTCTTAAAAGGTCCGCATCTCGCAACCTACACGCCGTATAAGTCTGAACAAGAGGAACCCAACCGCAACCATAACCCAAGCTACAATCGCATGATATATCGCATAACTCAGATACTCATAGCAATGATTTCTAAACACATCAGCTACTCAAAACACCCATTGCCGGTAATAAAACTCATATGTAACAAACCCCACTCAAAATCTCCGTACACTGCCAATAATGAAAGAACACGCGGAAACTCATAACCATTCATCAATTCAAAAAGCCTTAGAACCCCCTCTCCTTCAACAAGACTATAGCCAATCCCTAAGCCGACTTCTGACATTATCCTTTCAAATATACCATAATCAAATACGATAGCACCCATCCTAGAGCTGACAACTGCATCTTATCGAATACCAACTACTCTAATGACACGCATCACCCATACCACTCAGAGCTGCAAACCATGCAATCCATGCACCAATAGGCAACAATCCAAATGTACTCAATCATGGAAAATGACTCCAAAGAGAGAAACATCCCGCAAGGTTAACGCGTACCACCACAACGCAATGTCAAGAACCTATCACACATCGTAGGACAAAAACACACAAATCCAATACAAGGGATCATGGCTCAACATAACTCCACTACAATGCGCGATTCCATCCAAACGTTGATCCATATCATATACTTTGAGACACCCGTCTCAAAATCAATAACCACGTGAAATTCGGCATCAAATATCCAGAGTGCATTACCATAACCATGGAGAATCAGATGACACAATACCACACAAAACATGAAAGAACATAACCAATACGCCCTCAATCATGCAATATCTAATTGCTCATCTCGCTCAAATTCCGCTATAAGACCACAATAGAACCTCACCATGTGTGCCTAAAACCAATGGATCGCAACTCCTCGTAGCATAGAAGAGTAACTCACAGAAAATTTCAGAACACGAATAAGCTTAGCAATATCCAAATAGCACATCCCTCAACAATAGCATTATGGAGCCAACCAATCCAACTCGGTGTAGAATACACATTCTGATTGGGCCTACCAATGGACCCCCAAATAAACTCTGGGCACCCATGAATAGATAACTAAACCTCCGAAAGCCTACAATGAATGAATCATAGCACATACTATCATCTAGCTAGCTTCGACCATGACCTCACAATGCACAACCATGAAACTATCCGCTCCTAAGAATTCCCAATCTCCAAATCCATAGAACACACGAATCACCATAACTGATCCCAACTCCACCGCCAGAATGCCTAACGCATCGCTCATACCCGATTATCCACGAGGAATACTTCTAAAATTCTTCCGTGCCACATAGAAAATTTTTGAATATCAGTAGTCGATCAACCAAGAGAGTGCCGTAGTACTAGTGAAGTATCCATAAATAAAACACGTTACCCCTTCTGAAATATATACCCTCATCAAGCTAAACCAAGTAGTACCATCATTTACTTAGTCATCTGAGACCGTCCATGCTGTCTACGAATTAATGGCCTTCCCTTCAATACTAAACTGTGATGTTGCTCACGTAAATCTCAATCCCACACAACACACCGTATATACCATGCCATCATATGAAAAATACGAGAACTTCATAATCCACTTCGATTCACAAGCAACTACATGCTCAATTAGCCAAGGACCTTGCATTTTATTTTATCCTGGAGATAATCACAATACACAACATGTCCCACACACCGGTAGGAAATATACACCCCGAACCATGGTAGTAACCATCGAGAACCTTTCGAAACTCATTGCACCTAATCAAGCCATCACAACTAAATCTATCTAACTCAACCAGGCCACGAAAGTCGCCAAAACCTAAGAGCATTACCACGAAACACCTGTAGAGACTAGCCACGTCATAAGTATCCAAAGAACCAATCATACCCATTACTGTGTTGATCCAACCTACTACTAAACTGTCATTTTTCTGCAAGTCCTTTCCAAATTTCCTTCCAATTGATACTTCTCCTTGCTAGAATACCACAATACTTAACCAAAACTCACCACACAAGAGACCCTAGTACAAAACCACAACGCCCTAAGGCCCATAACCCGCTGACTCCCCTTTTATAAGCACCTGAAGCACCACCACCAAGACACTCACTCTAAAGAGACCTTATGGGAACCTAAAACTGTTTCCTACACCTTCTTGATACTGAAATGCATAAAACCCCAATGATATAAGAATGCCACAAGTATCAACACAGTCCAATGTAACTCTAGTTACTATCCATATACAAATCTTGACAATTCCAAATTGCCACATTTAAATCTTGAGTCCATTACAACCATTCTCGAGAGTCACCCACTCTTCTCAAATCTCAATTAAACCGACCAAACAGACAGAATGACATGTGCCCCATTAGCACACCAACACCCAAGGGAGTAACACATAATCCTAAGCAACCGAGAAAATTCTTACTCCATGCACACTATATCCTTCACAACTAGCCACTCAATTATTTCATGATTCCCATATACCTATAGAGTGTAATACAACCCATATACAAAATTTTTCTTACTCGAGTCATTCTCAAACTCCACCTCTGCAAGTCATAACTTTTTTACTAGTATACCCCAAACTGAAACCAATACAACACTAATCGTGCAATCAACTTATCAATATCAGACTTCCCCACCTGGTTCAAAGCCATATATCAAAACACATAATAACTCACAACGCCCATACGCTATTACAACCACAATATCGCAGTGAGATTCAACTAAATCCTTCATAAGCTCATATAACACAAACCATCTAATACTTCAAATCATTTGTAAATCTCGCATTCATCCTTGTAGCAGTCACGCCAACTCTCATAAGTGACTCGAGCTCAAATTGCAACACATAGAATTCACTGGTAAAAGAGAACTCGTTGTAAAACAACATAGGGATCACACAACCTGAGGACACCCCACAAGAGATAACCCACCTGCTTAGCCTCAAATTGACATCTCTCTATACTCTTCCATAGTCATAACTATTACGCAATCACTTAATCTCCCTGAGTCTGAACTCATAACACGACATGAAATCTACTTCACTCCACAAATAAACTACATGCGAGGTCCTTCAACGCACCCATAACTCGAGGCCATACGCCAAATCAAGACAGAAGTCAAACACCTAATAGTCCTTGCTACATCTCAAGTAAACTCTCCTTGTCACATTCGAACAATCTGAACACATCTCGCAATCAAATCATACTCACTGCATAGTCATCCAAACATAAATCCCACCAATAAGGACACCAACAGACATATAAGTCCCAAAAGCATGTGCTCACACAATCAAATCTCAGTGCTCAAGCTACAGTCAAAACTCAACCTCAAGCCCTCCAAACTATCCCATCATCAGCACGCCAAAGTCACATCTCGCACCTCGACCAGGGAATCATAATCCATTAATTCACAATTGATACCGAGTGCTCTTGCGCACATACGAATGCGTGGAAAGAATTCAAAAGTTACGCCTCAAGCTAAATTAATGTCGCACAATAAGGAAAGAATGATGGGAAGTATATCCTAAGTTCCCTATAGCCTCTCGAAGATAGGTATTGACGTCATCATACTGATCCGCAAGACTCTACTAGATACTTGCTCATGACTTGTAGAACATATGAACCTAGGGCTAAGATACCAACTTGTCACGACCCCAAAACCACTAGCCGTGATGGCACCTAACCCAACCCGCTAGGTAAGCCAACTAATAATTTTCTAATTAATAATATTAACAAGACAACTAATTGAAATTACTTTACTGAATTTTATACATTTTCCAAGGTCTGGTAGTACAAGCTACGAATAGAGTTTACAATGCGAAAATGAAATAAATACATAGTCTGCTTGAAAAGTACATAAATAAGGTTTTACAATCTAAGGCTACCCTGAACAAAGGAGGCAGCTACAATAGGGACGCAAGTACATCTTCAAATCCCGCAACCATTGAACACAACAACAACAACAGCCAACATGTGCATGCAATGTGCAGAAGTGTAGTATCAGTACAACCGACCCCATGTACTGAGTAAGTAACAAACTAACCTTAGGTTGAAAGAAGTGACGAGCTAATACAAAGTCGGATCCAATACTACTACTCTACAACAATGCGTAACAAAATAATACAAGGAATAAAAGAGGTATCTCAGAGGTAAGATGCTCAGCTCGTTCACAGTTCTAGAAAATAGTCATGCTTTTCAAGTACCTCGGTGTTGGAAAACTCAAATCTTTTACCGAAAATGCCAGAAATATGAGTAAGTTTGAAAACTGTAATTTTTCCAAATATTTTTTCCACAAAGAATAAAAATATTTCATTTTATTTTCAAATAACAAGTATAAAATACCTCTCTAATTCTGCATATCAATGTGTATAAGAAGTCATGAATAACGTGATACTGTATAACATGAAAAAAAGTGCATCTCTATGCCTGTATATGATGTGTGCATGCAAATGCCATGTATTTAGGAGATGAATCATGTACTCACACTCTCAGAGTACTCAATCTCACGGTTTCACATCCTCTCTCCCTATGCTAAGTGCTCAGCACACTCAATCACTTAGCGCTGTATAATAACTTCTGTGGGTATACAGACTCCGGAGGGGCTCATTCAACCTAAGCACTATATTGCTGCGGCGTGCATCCCGACCCAATACTGCTATGGCGTGCATCCCGACCCACTACTGCTATGGCGTGCATCCCGATCCAATACTGTATACTATAATATATTGCTGCGACGTGCAACCCGACCCATAAGGTAAATATATAATATGATGCGGCATGCAGTCCGATCCCAAAAATGTATAATATAATATGTTGCGGCGTGCAACCCTACCCATAATGTCATTCTCACTCTAGCCCTCGGCCTCACTCAGTCATCACTCTCTCCAGTCTCGCTCACGGGCTCACAGTGTCATGCAACTAGCCCGACAACACTGATATGATGTATCAATAATAATAACTGAGACTGAGATATGATATGAATGCATGAATATGAGTGAGTACAAAATATCAATGAAATCAGTGAGATGATAGCAAGAAGTGACCACTATGGGTCCTAACAACGTCAGCATGAAGCCTAAACATGATATTTAGCATGATTGACAACTCACTTACTCTATCGCATGGTGAAAACACAATTATCAACAAACTAGGGCCACTATACAGTTCCATGGAAGAAACAATGTCCCCATTCACATGGTGCACGCCCACACGCCCGTCACCTAGCATATGCGTCACCTCAATACCAATCACATAACATGTATTGTGGGATTTCATACCCTCAACACTAAGTTTAGAAGAGTTACTTACCTCGAACGAGCCACTACCAATGCCGAGCAAGCCAAGCGATGCTCCAAAGATGTCATCCCGCACGTTCCAACCTCCGAACGGCTCGAAACTAACCAACAAAAATTCAAATACATCCAAAAAAAATGCTTAAGGAACCAATCCGATCGTAAAAGATCAAATCTTGAATCAAAGCCCGAAATCAGCCCAAAAACCCAACCCGGTTCCGCATCCCGGAACCCGACAAAACTCACAAAATCCGGCAACCCATTCAATTATGAGTCCAACCATACTAATTTCACTTAAATCCGGCTTCGAATCGGTGTTCAAAACTTAAAAATTCATATTATGAAACTTTAGACCAAAACCCTCACTTTCTCATTAAAATTCTTCAACTAATTGCCAAAAATAAAGATAGATTCATGAAATGTTATCAAACTGGGTAGAGAACACTTACCCCAATCCCTGTGATGAAATTTGCTCCAAAAATCGCTCCATCCCGAAGTCCATAGCTCAATAAGTGATAAAAATGACCAACCCTCAACTTATATCATTCTGACCAGCGATTCCGCATTTGCGGACAGATTGTCGCATCTGCGACCACCGGTTCTGCGGTAAAAACTTTGCTTCTGGGAAAATGGCCTTTCCCAGCAACATCCCTGCGGATGACAAATTCCGCTTCTGAGAAGACTTCCGCACCTGCGCTTCCAAGCCCGCATCTGCGTGCCCGCAGGTGCGCTACAAGAATCTACTTCTACGGTCTTTCCTCACCTAGTCTCATCTCGCTTCCATGACTCCACTAACGCTTCTGTGACCATCGAACGTGCGCAATTCCAATCGCAAGTGCGGAACACCAGAACCATCAGTTGCAACATTGAAGAAAAATGGTCTGAAATCAGTCCGAAACGCGTCCCAGCCCCTCGGGACCCCGTCCAAGCATGCCAACAAATCACATAACATAATACGAACCTACTCGAGGCCTCAAAACATACATAAAAATATCGAAATGACGAATCACACCTCAAATCGGAATCTTTGAACTTTGAACTTTAAATTTTCAAAACTCGCGCCGAAACATACTAAATCAATTCAGAATGAACTTAAATTTTGCACACAAGTCCCATATGACATAACGAAGCTATTCAAATTCCCGGAACCATAATCCGAATCCGATATTCTCAAAGTCAACTTCCGGTCAAACTTATGAACTTTTCAAACCTTCAAATTTTCACTTTTTGCCAACTTGTGTCGAAACTTTCTAGAAACATCCGAATGCAAATCCGGGCATACGCCCGAGTCCAAGATTACCATCCGGATCTAACAGAACCATTAAAACTCTGTTCCAGGGTCAAATTCGCAAAAAGCCAAACTAGGTCAACTCTTCCAACTTAAAACTTCAACAATGAAATTTATTCTTCCAAACCGATTCCGAATAACCTGAAAACCAAAAATTGACGATTCATATAATTCATAGTACATCATACGGAGCTATTCATGCCCATAAACTACCGAGCGAAGTTGGAAATGCTCAAAACGAACGATCGAGTTGTTACACTTTTATAATTTTAAACTTCTGTCAAATCAATTAAAATAATTATGACACACAAAATGAAACATAGGGGGGATTATTTTCCTTTTTCTTTTTGAAAGTAAAGAAAGCCAAGTGTAAACCTACTATGAGATGGATGTAAAACTTCTACACAATAAGTTTCATTTTTTTTGGGAATAGTTCAAGTGCTTTCAACTATGCGTTTTTTGGGAATAGTTCAAGTGCTTTCAACTATGCGTAGATCTATATCTATCTATATTATAATAAACACACGAAAATTTTTAGTATTGTCGTTCGTATTTTTTATTCTTTAAAAATAATTTTTACGGGAGAAAATTGTACTTAAGTTACTTTTCTAATATTTAAGACTTTGAAACAAGCTAGAACTTTTCTTATTAAATTGTTTCCTTATTTAAATTATGTATGAAGTCCTAACATTTAGGATTCCAAAACTAATTAAGATTTTGCCATATGAATTATTTCATCAATGATTACCTAAGCGAATAATCTATTTCGTATACTAGAGGAATTAAATCCATATATACGAGTTATACACAAAAGAAGGCTTGTAAAAATTATACTGCTTGCGGCAAAGATCATCCCATTGTCTACATGACATGGTGTGCATTATCTGCTCCAAAAGCTTATAAAAAGTTACGAAAGAATGAGTGATTTAAAGTTCATAAGTATTAGAAAGATTTTAGTTACAATTAATTGATTTTACTGTCATAATTAATTATAATTTCTTTCATGTCATATTTAAAATATATATGAACTGTAATACATTTTCATATTATATTTTAACTGCATTCTTATTCAAATAATATTTTTTCCATCATTAGTTTTTTGTATAATATCTGAAAATTACACCAAACAATAATAAAGAAACTATTTAAAAATATGAAAGAGAGAGATATATAAAGAAAAACATTAATGATTCCACAGACAGAAATATTCAGTAGTGAAATGCCATATTAATTATTTTACTATTTAAAATAAAATTCTTAATCGAATAAATTATAATTCATAACAAATATTTAAAACTTGAGATGAGCTAAGAGAGAGAAAAGTGGTTAGTAAGAGTTACAAAAGAAATAATAATTATGCAAACATAAATATTCAGAAGTGGAATGTGAGAGCGATTTTCCTTACTCTCTGATAATAAAATTTTAATCGATAAAATTTGGGATGAGCGAAGTTAACAATTTGAATCAACATAGATAAATTATTTCTTTTATTGTGAAACAACAACTACCTAATTGAAAAAACTATTTAGCAAAAGAATCCAATTCAGTTCTTTAGTTCATCATATAAAAAAAAGTTATTTTTCAGTTGACAAAACTTTTATGGTACATAAATTTGTTTTCGTATGAAAGGCACTAAATGCGGAAGAAATGCAAAAAATAGAGCATATATTGTATTGAGAGTTAAATTGGTAAAAATATAAATTTAGAGCAATAAGGATAAAATTGTAGAAGACGAGTGAAACGATGCGAAAAATCCAAACCCGTAAAAGAGAAGGACTGCTTGGGGCCATTTGGATAAGTTGGCCCGATCGAGTGTCTTCATTCAAGCGATGGTACATAAGAATAAAGAAATATGAGAGACTCGGAAGCAGGAAAAAGTGTGAACTTTTCTCAAAATCTCACTCAAAAGGTGGTGGGTTGGAATCTCATTCTAACTAAGAATGAGTCATTGCCCTTCTCCGACTCTGACTGAAAATATATTTTAAATGAGTTGTCATAAATAATTTTTCTTCCTTCTTGCATTCATTCCAACAAATGGCAGGTTGTTTCACACACACACATAAGTTACTCATTGTAAAATATTAATTCAGCATTCATCAATTTTAGATTTTACATTGCCACTTATCACTTTTGTTTTATGATCTATATGGCTAATCTTTTCATTCTCAAATCTCCAAAAAACCAAAAGTTTTTAACTTTTCAACTTGTGTAATTTCACAAATCTTTGAATAATTTTAGTGGTCTTTGTTTGTTTTTACGATTAGGTGTAGAACTAACAACAACTTTCTACTTTATATAAGTCCTTAGACACTACAATAAGGTATTTATGGACTTATGTGGCACATGATTTCTTTCTTTAATCTTTATTTTATAATTCAAAGAATTATAATGTTATATACCCATTAAGTTAGGGTACACGCACGTTGCCCGTACTTGGAAACTAGTAACACTAAATAAGTACATCCAAGATTGTCGTAAAAGAGTAATTAATGTACGCAAAGGCCGTTTTACATCTGCAACTCCTCTGATCTGCTGGGGACTTTTATTTAGTTATATTTATATTTATATTCAATGTTTTGTGATATCAATGGAAAACGCCATTAATTAATGCAAAGCTAAGATATTCTAGTCTTATTGAATCATATCATTAATCTCTATTTTAATGTCACCTTGGCTGGCTGATGAATTTGCTGATCTTATGTTGCAAGTTTGAAAAAAAAATAAAAAGTTAGACTAATCCCATGGAAAATAAAAGGAAGGAAAATTATGAAGAGAAAAAGGAGAATTGGAAAAAATATCGGTTTCTTTTCTTTGTTTGGTTTGAGTGAAATTAAGAAAGGGATGAAAAAAAATTGTTCTCGTAAAGTTGAATTGTGAACCTAAAAGATGATTTTCTCTCTTATTTTCTACACGAACCGAGCTAACGAAAGAGAATCATACTAAAACCTTTTCTTCATTTACCTAGTTTAAAATTAAAGCAATCATAGTGGCTGCTGGATTTGGCTGGCCATCCAAAAATAATTATATTCGCTAGAGATATATAGGTTTTGATTTAGGGTAATTTACATTTGCTACACTGAGTGTATTATTATTGTTGTTAGCTAAATATACAAAATATATACACTTATTATATATTAAAAAATATGGTATATATATTATAAATTATTATATAAAAATTATATTTTCCCCGGCTATTCTTTGTGGGAGCGGCTATGCAGTGTAACTTTACCTTTGATTTATATTTTTTTTGGGAGAAGTGCACAGTTAGCCAATAATAAGACATGTATTTACTTTTAAGCCACTGTTTAAAATGTCTTTAGTCTTTAGCCATTGCTTTAATAAATTTTTACCCGCCCGGACAAAAATACCCTTCTGCTCATAAAGTTCAGGACCAAGTGTCCTTAACTTATGAACTTGATACTGTAAGTTCAGGACTAGCTGTCTGTAATGACCCAGCCGGTCGTTCCGAGAGTTTAGCCCTGTTTTTCCCATTTCCGCTTCATTCTTATATGATTCAACTCTTTTGTGTTGCGTTGGGTTGATTGGTTCGGGTTCGGAGTGATTGTGAAGAGAATTGAGACACATAGTCTCTTAAGTTGGTGATTTAGTTGGAAAAGTCAACCGGAAGTTGACTTATAGGTAAATGATCTTGGAATGTAATTTTTGTGGTTCGGATAGCTTCATTAGGTGATTTGGGACTTAGGAGTGTGTGCAGAATGTCTTTCGGAGGTCCGGAGTAGAATTAGGCTTGAATTGGCGAAATTGAATTTTTGGTGATTTTCGGTCGGCAGTGAAAAATTAGCTATCGGGGTCAATGGAATTCCGACAGTTGGAACAAGTTCGTAGGGTCATTTAGGATGTATGTGCAAATTTTCAGGTTATTTGGACGTGGTTTGGGTGGTTTCAGCATCATTAGCGAATTTTGGAAGTTTAGAAAACCTTAGGCTTGAATTTGGATTCGATTTGGTGTTTTGATATTATTTTGAGTGTTCCAAGGGTTCGACTAGGTTGTTATATTGATATATGACTTGTTGGTACCTTTGGTTGAGGTCCCGAGGGGCTCGGGATTGATTTGGGTGATTTTAGAAGGTTGGAAGTTGGAAAAAAATTACAGCAAATGGCTGCTGGTGCAGGCCTTCTGGTGTGGCCGCAAATGCGAACGGGGAGCCGCAGGTGCGGAAGACTTTGCGCAGATGCGGAAAAATGGAACCTGGCCTGGGAGCGCAGGTGCGAAAGTTGGACCGCACCTTCGGGCCCGCAAGTACGTGTATAGGACCACATATGAGGAAAATTGGCTTTAGGTGAGAATCCGCACCTGTGAGGAATTTTTCGCAGGTGCGGCGCCGTAGGTGCGGGCATGGGGTCACAAGTGCGAGATTGCTGGGCAGAACCTATATAAGGTTGCCTTCGCGAATTTTCACTCATTTCTTCACCATTTGTGTCGGATTTTGGAGCTTAGAGCTGGGATTTCAAGAGGGAATCAAGTGTATTCAGTGAGGTAAGCTACATGGGCCTTGTATCTTGTGTTTATGACGATTATTCCATTATTTAATTATGTTTTAGTGGAGAAATTTGGAAGATTAGGGCTTGAAATTTGAAAGTATAAATTGGGGATTTGAGGGGCCATTTGGGGTCCGATTTTGATATATTTGGTATGTATGAACTCGTGAGAGTGTAAGGATTCTAGTTTTGTGATTTTTATCGGAATCCGAGATGTGGGCCCGGGGGTCGGGTTTGGCCAATTTTGGGTTTTTTTTTATGTAAATTGGATATTTTCGAGTGGGATTTGTCCCTTTAGCATATTTTGATGATCCAAAAACTTGTTGGTTGATTTCCCAATGCACACGCAAGTGTACGTGGTCGACAAGTAATATAGGAATTGAAGTCCAGATATCGTACCCACAGGGACTTGTGATTTAACTATCCACTAAACTAAACTCAAACAAATATTTAACTAGAATTAATCTAAAATAGTAAATCAAAAGATTAAATA